>PVKH010019609.1:0-14813 GCA_004027955.1 Chaetophractus vellerosus
CTTCTTGCTCTGGAGACTCTCTCTCCTTAGTAAATCCACACTACTGAAGTGGGCGTGCGATTTTCCATTCCCCATCGGGAGCTGGGCTCAAGATTTATTCCAGTCCGTGTGGCCAAGCCGCTCTGCAGACAGTGTCAATCGGAAAGGTCACCCGCTGATAAGCTGCCAAGCAGCCAGTTCTTCAGGCCAGATCTGTGGCCAGTGCATTGAAATGTATTTGGCACCTCCTCAGGGGCAGAGGCATTAAAGTTAAATGTTAGAGGTGTGGAGGGATGGCAGCTAGCGTGTCGAGCTTGCAAAAGAGCTCAGGCCGGGGATGAAAACACTGCCTGTAATTGCGGTATTTATTTTCTTAGCAAAAGTAGTTTTTAAGAACAAAAAGAAAATGCAATTAGAGTTGAAACTCCTGTGCCTCTATAATCTGACCCATCCTACCTAACCATCCTTCTGGTCTTTGCCCTGAGGCCTGTATACATTTCATTCCAATTTGAAAGGCAACCCCCTTCCCTTTGTCTCCATGAGTGACAGGCTCAGAGAGTATCTGTGACTTGACTTGGCACTCTGTATGTTTGTTTACTTATTTATTTATTGCTTTTAATAGCGAGGCTAAAGATTGTTTCCGATTTAACTTTCTATGTTTCACTTATTATTATTGCTGTTCTTATTAGAAAAATAATATTATTATTTAACATGAATATTTATGGAGTCATATGGCCTAGTAAAGATAGAACTACTCAGGTCATGAGATTCATATCTTAGGACATGCAAAGTCCCCGAGCTGCAAATATAGCTGATATTGTGCAACTGGTTTTTTGTCCCAGAGAAATAGCAGTATATGGAATCTCCTTATCAGAGCTGTTGAGAGATGGTTAATATCATCTTTTCCAACTGTCTGAGGTGATTAATGAGAAAGCGCCTTCATATATGAAAGGAGAATATGTGCCTTTTATTAGCGGGACATGGATTTGAGCTGACTTTCTAATAATGGAGATGGTTAAAACTAAGAAAGCCACAGTCTCTCACCCAACTCTTTTTGTGATCTATACTTCATATATGTAAAGTGAGTATTTGGGATTTGCCAGGACAGGGCAAAAGTGAATAGAGGGGTAGTGATGAATATGAACCAGCCTAACCAGGGCCCCAATTTAGTAAACATTCAGAAAAGGTCTCCATAGATGAGGGGTGAGTACCAGGGAGTTTGAAGGCCGTGTAGCAGGGACTCAGC
This sequence comes from Chaetophractus vellerosus, assembly GCA_004027955.1. Classification (NCBI taxonomy): domain Eukaryota; kingdom Metazoa; phylum Chordata; class Mammalia; order Cingulata; family Chlamyphoridae; genus Chaetophractus; species Chaetophractus vellerosus. The sequence goes on from PVKH010019609.1 coordinate 1,226, forward strand.
CAGAAGATTTGGTGTTTGCAGCAAGGCTCATGTTCTCAAAAGAGGGCATGAGAACAAGGCTAAGGCTGAGGACCAAAGAAGCTAGGGTACATTTAGTACCCCACCGTAAATAGATATGGCCAGGTGATGGGAGAGACACCCTATTGCTAGGGCTGAAGTACATGAAGGGTATTCATCAGTTTAGGATTTCACACATACTCACTGCTTCTCCACGTGCTGGTGAGACACAGTGCTGGAGATTGCATTGTACAGTGGCATGTTTAATCCCACAGAAAAGACAAAGATAACCATTTGACCTTGATTAACCCAATATTTCGCAAACTCATCTTTAGCCATGGATCTCGTGTGTGTGTGTGTGTGTGTGTATGCATGTGTGTGATATACATATTAATAACTCACCGAATTAGCATGTAACCAAATATACTTTAGAAATGCTGCTCTAGAAGACTTGTGTTTTAATTAATTTCTGGCTTGCATCTAGAGGTCTAGTCCCTGAAGGGAGCAAATAGCTTCAGCTATGGGGATTTTAATGCTCAAGGGGCAAGGGAATAAACAATATTGCATGATGTGAGTAAATCATGCAGGAATAAGCATAATTTTTTGGCATATGCTAAAAAGAAGATACAAATAAGGAAAGTAAAAGGTGATGAGGAGAAGGCAATGCTTCTCTACTGAGTTCGTAAACCTTGTAGTCACGTACTCAGATACGATAGGAAAGAGGAAAAGATGACTTTGAAAATGGAATGATAAGTATAAAATTGTATTAAAGGGTGATCCATTTGTAATGCCACATAAGATGGATGGAGAAATGGGAGGTGGAAGATTTGGCGGCCAAATGATAGACAAGTCTGAGCTTGGGTGATGACATTGGTAATGGATCTGAATGCAAAAAGGGATGGATATTAGGCCAGATATGGTATCTACTGTGACAAGTCAAGGAAAAGGAAAAATAAAAGATGATTTTGGAATTTAGAGCTACAGTGATGGGAGAATGGTGGGGTTCTGTAACAGGAATGATACTCTTTTATAGAACATCTGGACTTGGAATATGTGTAAGGAATTAAAAGAGGAAAATTTACATTTTTGTAAAGACGCTAGCAAAAGTAAGTAAGAATAAAATTAAACAAGTCTAGAGTCATAAGCATAATTAAATGTGTGTGCCATCTATGTAAATTGACATAAATGTTTTGTGTTGTTTTTGACTATTCAAGTTTTTTTTTTCTATTACAAACTATCTGCTTTGACCAAATGTCAGTACCATGGAGTGATAATTATAGCCAGCTTCTTTGTCTTTTTTAAAAAAGTAAATCTCTTTCTCTTTTATCCTTTGGTAAAGGCTGAAGATGAAATTTGAACATTATAATCAAAAATTTCTCTGTGCTTTTCTGGGGGTAAAGTTTCAAACATATTAAAGGAATTTACCATCTTTGAGATCTTTAAAGAATTAACATTCTTCTATATATTTGCATCCTACTTATATAATTAATGACCTGACAGCTTATGAATATAACAAATCAGAATTCCCCAAATATCCAAACATTGATTGAGAACTTAATTAAATATTTCATAACTGAATATATCAGTTAAATGCTTTAAGTGCTAAATGCTTTAAGCTGCTTAAAAGATTAAAACACTGATTATATAACTTCGTTGAAAACCAATTTCAAAAATGATGAATTATAGCGATTTTATTTATTTGCTATAGAGGAGTTTTGACAAGAGGGGTCTGCTCCTTGGGTGGGAGCTCTGCTTTAGTGGGGTATTGGGGGCTTCCTGGCCTCTGACCAGAAACTGCACCCCACATATTCAACATATTGGCAAGAGGCATAGAAGGATATGACGAGAAAACCTTGTGCTATGATAAGGCCCCAAAGTAGTGTGAGAATAAAAAGTATTTGAATTTAGTCAAATAACTGAACAGTCAAGAATTTACCTTTTCACAAGCACTAAGTATCTGATAGTTTGCAGATATTCAACTTTTTTGCTAAAAATAAATGGTCATTTGACTGATGCAAAGGGCACTTAAAAGCACAAGGGAATATGTTTACTTTCATAAGAATGGGTCTATGGTTTTGAATTATGTAAACTGAGAATGGTAGGTAGAGAACAGATAAAAGTCACCCAGACAAAAGAAAACACAGTTGAAACGATTTCAAGCTGGGAGTCCGATTCACATTCTGGCTCTGCTTCTACTTTTGGTGTGCCACTTGAACAGTCTGAGTCCAATCCTGCATTTGTAAGATGGGAAAGTACAACTGCCTTACATGGCGGTAAGGATGATTATATTTGGTAAAAATACAATAGTGCAAGTTTAATACATAATCATTCTATGCTTGGGGTAACTTAGCTGTTAATGATTACTAATCTGGTCATAATTTACTTCATTTCTCCTAATTCAGTAAGAATTTAAAGCGATAAGTGTGAATACTTCGGATTATTTGTTATAAAATAAATGACTCCTGTGGAGGGGGTACAACCAGAACTAGCCTCACTTGTTCTTCCTGTTTGCTCTTCTGGATGTCGTGGGCTTGCTGCGGGTGTTTCCCCTGGCGGCTGTGAGTTCCTATGCATCCCAGGACCTCCACAGAAGGCAGAGGAAGCCTGATGAAGAGAAACAATTCTCTTCTAAGAAACTCCTCAAATCAAGGCTAAATAAAAGCACAAGTAGCATTGACATTTGCTACATAGTTAAGAGATACAGTTTGAAGGCAAGTGCCTGCTCTTACATTTCTATGACTCTTCATTCCATGCAGAAAATTTGGAATGGAAATCGTCATCCATCTTGGTGATTTCCTTAGGAACATTGGGACAGTATCATTTAAAAGCATGGGAAGATTTAGGTCCTTTCAAAGATGAGTTTTTCTTGCTTTCAGGAATGGAAGTGGCATGATGAGGAGTTACTACAAGGTACTTATTCATTTGCCAGTTTGAGGTTTCTAATAATTAGCTGTCATTTCCAGTATTTAAATACTTCAGATTGCAAGTGAGAAGGCTCAGTGAATAGGACTACATATCTTTCCTCACATATGCCCCCTGTTCTCCTCTCCCATTGATGCGGTTCACTCCGCCTAGGATATCCTTCCAAGAATGTTCAGACAATCATAGAGGTGGTGGGAAAGACTGTAGCGTACTAGAGGGCCTTGTAAGAACTTTGGCTTTTACTTTGAATGAAAGAGGACTCACTGAATTGAGCAGAGGAGTGAATGATCTTGATTCAAAAGTGTACCTTTGGCTACAGTGTAACAAACAGGCTATGAGGAACAAGGTTCGCAATAAAAAGACTAGCTGGGAAACTATTGCATTAGCCCAGATGAGAGAGGATGTTAGGTAGAGTTGGGGAGAAGTGGTCATGAGATTCTGCATGTATTTTTGTGGGAGAGCAAATGAATTGGCTAGTAGAACGACTGCATGAGCAAGCGTGGGGAGTAAAGATAACTCAAATAATTTTGAGTCAAGAAAATGGAAAAGAATGGGTTTGCCATTTACTGACAAGGGGAAGACTAGAAAGGAAGTCTTATGAGGAGGAAGATGTCAAGAGTTTGGTTTTAGACTTAAGTTGGAGATATCTATTTTATATCCAAGTACTGTTTTCTGGTAGGCAGTTGGATATATGAGTCTGGAATTCAAAGGGTAAGGGATTTAAGGAGGACTAGGCAGGGGTGTGTGGAATGCTATTTTATATAAGGTATTCTGGGAAGACTTTTCTGCTAAGGCAACATTTAAGCACAGATTTGAAGAAAAGAGTTTAATTAGAAACTAGAACTATTAGTTTTTATTTTTGCAGGCTATATATGGTATTTTGTAGCCATTTGACTAAATGGGATTGCCTAGGCCACTAGTGTAGATAGAGAAAGAAGAGATTTTCCCTTGGGCTCTCCCACATTTAGAGGTAGGGAAAATGAAGAAGAACCAATAGGGGAAATTGAGAAGGAGGAACTAGTACAGTAGAATGCCAACAAAGAGACAGCGAGGTCTTAGAAACCAAAGGCAGAAAACACTTTAAGAAGGAAGGAATGAGGCACCATGATAAATGCTGGACAAGTTATGTAAGATGAGAGCTAAGAACTAAAGATTAAACCTGATAACATAAAGATCATTGTGACCTTGACAGCATCTATTTCTGTGAAGTGGTAGTGATGAAATTTAGATTGAGGACAGTTCAAGAAAATCAAGAAAAGGAAATAAAAATAGGAAGTATAGACAATTCTTTCAAATTTTATTATAAAAGGGAAGACAAATGAGGTATTAGATGAGGGATTTAGGTTTGACAGAAGGTTTATAAGATGGTGCCGTATTGAGTATGTTGCATTAATGATGGAAATGATCTAGAGGGTAAACATCGTTGATATATTAGAGAGAAGGGATGATTTCAGGAATTAAGTCCTTGAGTATCTGAGTTGGTCTAGACTGTTTGCCATTGTTCCTTCAAGGGATAATACATGGGCACAGATGTAGGTAGGCTTGTAGGCTTGGTTTTGGGAATGTATAGAGGTTCTTTGCTTCATTGTTTTTTGCCAGTGAAATAAGAAGGAAGATCATTAGCTAAGACTGAGAATGTAGAAGAGCTGTTGGAGATTTATGAGAAGAAAGAAAAAGGTGTTAAATAATCGTTTAAGAAAAAGAGCTAATTCATAACTTTGCCAGATTTCTCCCTTGATCTTTTAGGCATCTCAGTATAGCATGCCATGGCTGGCCAACTCAGGGAAAGCGTCCTTTTTGTTTGTGTAGGATTCATGGTAATCATTAATCTTCATCTTTGGCTCCTGCATTACAAGGAATAATTTCTCTTTACATCATTCTATATCAGGGCTAGATTGAGAGATCTATAGGCTAGTAATTTGGTATCCTTTTGAAATGTTTAAATAGTGAAAGTAAGGAGAAACTTTAATGTACTACATAAATTGGCTCCCAAGCAGCTAACTGGCTGGCCCGCTCCTAAACTGATCCAAACCCAAATGGCCACTACTACTGAGAAATGGTTGAAGTAGCATGGAGGCACGGTAGGTAGAAGGCGCAGTGGGCCAAGAATCAAGAGATGCATATTCTAATGGGGCTCTGTCACCACCTCCTCTCTTCAACCTACAGCTGTGAGCAAGTTACTTGTCCTTTATGGCCAGCACAATCTCATCTAGAGCTGGATTATATAATCTTTAATATCATCTCTAAATTGTAAAACAAAAAAATAATCTGATGATCAGTCATGTGTTCATTACCCAATATGTTAGAGCTACAGGAAGAGGGAAAATAACACAGTGCTGAACAATGTTGCCCCCTCATATCTGAGTCAGGTGCTGGGGACCATCTTTCCAGCTGCTGCCAGCCTCCAACACTGACACATTAAGTCATTTAGCAGATCCAGAGCATTTAGGTAACCTCAGATGTCCATTGCCTGACCCCTCCAAGATGCCTCCCACTCATAGGAATGTCCTGGGCTCTTTCTGGGAGAGATAAAAATCTCATCTGTTCCTACGATGTTCTTGCCTGGAAAGGTTAAATTTTAACCTTAATTTTTCTGTCTTTGCCAAACACAGAACTCTGGTTTATCCGACTGCTCACAGAATTATATATACGATCACACATACGTACACCCGTCTGCTTCATGCATGTCTGCCTCTCTCCTCAGTGTTTTGCTGACTGCTGAGGAAAGCTTGCATCTCTAGCCAAATGGGTAGGAGCATTGGCTTTAGTTGGGACATGACCCAGGTATGGCATGAACTGTCTTTTACCTCCTGATGACAGTTGTATGCTAGTGTCATAACATATAGAGGGCATGTAACACATGCTCCATAAACATGCTGCATTGAACTGAATTGATTAGAATCCATAATGTCTCACAGGACCAGCTGAGCTCTGGGGAAGAAGCGTTAGTCTCATAGATGATTTTGACAGACCCTAATACAAATAGAAATGAACTACTATGTATCAATTGACCTGTTAACATGAGTTATTGCCATTGAGCCACATTTTGTGTCTTAAAGAATGAATGTCCTACCCCTTAGCCCAGATAAGCATTCTGTATTAATGTCCCCTTTTCCTTATGCCTTTTCCTAACCCAAAACACATGATTCTTGAACAATACATTGTAACAAATAAGGGAATCAACCATATTCAATTATTTTGTCATTCGTGAGTATATTGGTAAGAATGGGTATTGGGGGCCAGAGATAATTCCTCAGAGATTATTCTGCAAATGAACATTGGCAAAGCTATAACAGAATTAATGTGGAATTAAATATTACAGTAAGGCTATTATCAGAAGAGGTCACAGTGATGGATGGCCTATTTAAATGAGACCACCAAAAGGAATTAGAGCCTGAGCCTATTAATCCCAGTCAGTTTGCAATATACCTTTTTTATGCAGCTTAAACTATATTTCAGGTTGATAAATCAGCATTTTGTACCCTCTGACGAGAGGCAAATTTCTTTTCCTTCCTTTATTTCCATGTATTAGGACCACACTGCTGGGTGGACATAGCTTACCGAGAAGATCCCAGTAATGGGCAGCAATGATCAAGACTAGAGTGACAGATGATCATTTGGTTCATATTGCCTGAACTCTAGCCCAACTTCCTTTTTCTTAGGATGAAAGCCAGCTAATTTAAGGCTGCCAATAATTACAGAATTATTTATGAGTTGATTGTATTGGCACCAGGTGCAATCCTTGCTCCTACTTCTTTTCCTTGGAAATCCAATTGCATTTCCCAGATATTGTTTTCAGTGATATATTTCTGGAAAAATTGATGTACTTTATGTAGAACTTCAGATGAAGCAGTTATAGTTGTGTACGTAAAGCAGATAAATTCCATGCTATTTGCCCAATTGAAAAGTGTTGGCTCCTGAACGTGTGATGAAACAGAATGATGGATTACACAGCTGGGAGTGAGGGCAGGCAGTTTAGACCTACACTAACCAGCTCTCTGACCTTGGACAAATCACTAAAATTAAAACATATAGCATAGTACATCTTGTATGATAGGCTCTCAATGAATATTGAGTATATGGTGGAATGAACTTAATTTCTGTGATTCCAGACTCCCTTCTAAATTAGATGACATATCTTGCATGGAAGGAAAAGGTGACAGCTACAGATGACCCACTTGTCTCCAAAAGTGGGCCTGCTTGTCCTCAGCAGTTTCAATAAATGCTCTAGATGCACAACTTCCCGAATTCATTCAATATTAAGTGCTTTAAGTTTTTCAAAATGCTTCAATTTCTGAGACCTGGGTAGTCCTTGCAACCTAGAAGAGTGGGCTGCATCAGTATTTGAGGAGGAAACACAGGAGCAGAGCCTAGTGGCTTCTGAAAATCACAGTGTTAATCTGCACACTTCCAGGGCTAGAACTCAGGTTTCTAATGCCTAGGACCCTGTTCTATCCTGTAACTCTACTAACGGGTTGTTACTGTTTCCTTGCACAACAACTTAGGGCTGATACTATTTCATGAAAAAAGCAACCAAAGGGCATTATGCTTCTACCTTGAGGCAATGGACCCCTGGAATTGGTACTCCTTGTCATCACTGTTGCTTGGATGTGTTCTGTGTCTTTTACCGTACAGTTGACTGATCCACTAAGCAGTGAAAGCGCTGGGGAAGGAATGGAATTGGCTTAGTCCCCAGAAGCACCACATTGTGGTTATGGCATGACCCAGTTATGTCATGAGCAGCATGTCTCGGAGAGGGAAATAATCTGGAGCCTGGCCAGGGCAGGAGAGAAGCCACATGGTCGGTGAGGCCTGGATGCTCTTGTTGCAGCAGTATGTAGCTTCCTAGCCAGGTGCTATCTTGAGAAACTGCAATATTGCCAGAGCTAAGGCAGGGCCAGCTTGTACAGAGGAGGTGACTCTAAAAGGACTATTATAACTTTCTCAACTAAACAAAAATGACATCCTCCTGGTATGAATACCTGAGATTCCTTTGTCAGGGAGCATTGGCTGTTGAGTCTGTAGATCAAAGTTAGACTTCAAGTGCAAAACTTATAGTACAGAGAACATCTGGGCAATTTACAGGACTGATAGCATTTACTTCAGAAGGGACATGGGAGTTGGAATTCCCAGGGGAGTTTGCACCTGCTTGAAAACACACACACACATTTCTACCTATTCTCTTGCATTTATTGTATTGTTTCCTCTGCTTAGAATATTACCATGACTAATTTCTAGTCATTGTTCAAGACAGGTTTACTCATCTTGTGAAGCCTTCCCTGATTCGCTGTCCTGACACCTGGGCTGGGTGTCCCTCCTCTGGGCTCCTAGTGCACCCCCCACATGCTTCTACTGTAGCACATTATTATACTATATTTTCATACACCATTCTTCTCAGGCATGCTCATAGCACATACCATTAATAGGGTGCATCATTTTTAAAAAACTTTCAGGTTTTTAAAATTAGTATTTGATTTATTAAATTTACAAATTCAGAAACCTAGTTCTGGAAACATTTTCTTTTTGGTACCAACTATCCTACTGGTCATCTTCTCCCTAAGTCAGCTGGGTTCATGTCCTGCAGATAAATGAACATAGCTGCCCTGTGTATGTACCAACCCCTTCCCAAAGTGTGATTCTGAAATTCCTAGGTTCTACTTTACCCATGCTAAAGTATCTGGTCATATTTGGCTCTGCTAGATCTCTGTCCTTATACCAAACACAGCTATTCCACTAGCCAACCCATCACACTGACCACCCTCACTCTTCTTCTCTGGTTAGGCAGGCGCTGTATCCTCTGTCAGATTAATCATCCTCCAGGGGCTGAACAGGTTCTAGAATGGTTGTGTGGAACCAGCTCCTTGTCTCAAACATGGTAATTCAAGAAAGTCCCATTCTTAGTACTCATGACATTGGCATGTCCTGCAGACCACAAGCCCAAATCCTGGCTCTGAGTCTTTGTTTCCTTACCTCCTAAACTGAGCTTCTGACCTGTGTCTTAGTCTACCTTTCTGAACATCATGACTGGCCTTTCAGACATACAGGTTTTTAAAACCAATGTAAGTACCTCAACAACCAAGGAAGGAGAGAGAGAATTGGTGGGAAGGACCGGCCTCACCGTATGGAGGCTCATTTTCAATTGATTACCATATTTCCTTGATTCTGAAAAACACACTTGTTTTCTACTTTTTAACATTTCTGAAATCAAGATGTTTTGTAATTAATGGCTGTATTCAATGCGGAATATTTCTTTTTTTTCCTGAAAAACATTTATTGAATCAGTTGCGCGCTTTACAAAATTGTTGGAGTCTAAGAATGGAGAAGGATGTGTCTGCAAATATTTAAGTTATGTTGATTCACTAGTCGTAAGAACATCAGAGGATGTTGTACTGGTGGGAGAACTAAAATGGGTAGAGATGAAAAAAAAATCAGGGGTTAGCCAGGGAGCCTGGGGCTCTGTTTTCATTTTGACCCCTGATTCTGTTCTATTTGCTCTGAGCATCCTGCTTTCTTCCTGGCGCAACATCTTGCATGCCCCAGGGTACTTTCTTGTGTTTGAGGTTGAGGTTCCTGGCATCTGTGTCTGAATTCAATATCCTGCTGCCTTCTCCTGAACTGAGCTTTCCAAAGCACAGGTAATTGAGCAACAGCTACAAGTTTTTACAACATTTTTTGCATACTTCCTGTGTGTCAGAGAAAAGGCTTTACATAGATTTTACAATTTAATTCTCACAACAATCCTATGAAGTAGTAAATATTAGTTTCTCAGTTTTAGAGATAGGGTAGCACGTCTAGAGATGCTAAGTAAATTACCTATCTTTCCACAAGGAATTTGTAAGGAATTTCACTCTAAGTCAGCCAGGCTCTGAAGTCCATCTTATTGAATGATCATTACCCTGGCTCTCCATAGATTTTATACCACCTTAATCAGATCTTGTTAAGATGGATATAGTCTCAATCACTCCCATACATGCATACTATATAAACTATTTATCAGCAATTTTATTGAGAACAAGCTTAAATCAGGAGACAGGAGGAGAGAATAGAGTACTTGGGTTGTGGGGAGGCAGGGAGCAACCCTTAGAGAAGGGAAAGGTTCAGGCAGAAAGTCTGTGACCCACTAACCTCTGAGGACCTTCAGTATTGGGTCAAAAGCAGTTGTGTGTTAACAGAGAGCAAAGCCGCTGCAATGCCTAAAACCAAGGAACAGGGAGGGATTCTGGGAGGTCATCTAATACCTTCCTTATCTTCAGACAGCTCCAGATTTCAGCTATTCTGAAAGCATTTGTGTGGAATTTGAAATGAAAATGTAGCTGCTTAGTCTTTAATAGAAGACAAACAAAATGTAGGAGCCTGTGGGTGGATTCTGAATGAGGTATCTTTTTTTAATGCAGCACACCAGGGGGTGAGCACATGTTTAAAGGGGCTTAGATGCACACAAAGGCTCTGTACTTTGACCTTGGCTAATGCTAGAGAATGCTAATCCCCACAGCCAGAAACCATCACCTGGATCTATAAATAAAGGAAAGGGAAAATGAGAAATATTTTGTGGCAAATCCTTCAAGTTGATGAGAGAATAACCACTCAAACTCAAGATGGGATGTTGAGTTCCATAAAGAATATACAAAAAGCAAAAGCCATTCTTCCTACCCTTCCTTTATGGACTGCTCGTCCATGGGTTGCTGTGAAAGAAAATGGACTTAGGGTAGACAAAAAGAAGCTTCACTCTAGGCTCTTAGCTCCACCATGCTTTAATTCCTTCTCACAGAGACAGAGACCAGAGTGGACCCTTTTGAAGTTAAGTTTAATCTAAGGAAAAAACGTGAAGCTTTTAACAAGACCTCTGGATGGAAAAGCTGTATCAGGATTTTTTTTTTCTTCTGAACTTCATTGCACAAAGCATTTGAAGACAGGGGAAGTGGAGGGCATTATTAACTGGAGGAAAAGTGATGACTTTACTTTTTTTGTTCATTCTTAATAAATTATGTGCTTTCAGCTATAATAAATGGTGCTCGGTATTCATAACCGTCTCGCACTTGATGTTAACTCTTTTTTGTTGTTCCTCAGCTCCACATGGCCAGGTTCTTTTATGAAGCCTAGCTTTTACTTTGCCATGAGGCAATCTAGACTTTTAGGCAATGAAGATTATCCCCTCAGACCAGGGATGAGGAAACAGATAGAGGTGAGGTAATTGCTTTTTCTCTGGTGTTCTGAATATAACCATCATCGACAGAAGTCTGGATTGCAGGTTTTGGAGGAGATTTTGCCCAATTGTGTTTGGTAAATCTTTTAACAACTAGCTCTCCCAGGAACGAAAGAAAGAAAGAAAGAAAGAAAGAAAAAGCCTTGATTATTGCACTTGTTAATTTCCATAATATAGGGTACCTCACCAAAACTTATTTGGAACTATCTCTGGTTTAACAACTAGCTCGAAATTCCTGACAAATTACCAGTTGTCAAACCACCGACTCTCTTTTATTGCTTATCAGACTTTCCTCTCAAAAGCCTGTCAATCAAAATGGAATAATCATTCTAATAATCAGCAAAATGGGCAAAACGTTTGAATAGACACCTTGCCAAAAAAGATAGATGGCAAATAAGCATGAAAAGATGCTCAACATTTATGTCATTAGGGAATTGCAAATTAAAACAACAATGAGATACCACTACATCTTTTGGAACGGATAAACTAGAAAGCACTGACAGTACAGACTGCTAGGATGTGGAGCAACAGGAACTCTCATTTATTGCTGGTGGGAATGCAAAATGGCACAGTCACTTTGGAAGACAGTTTACCAAGCTCTTACAAAATTATATATAGACTCACCATATGCTCCAGTAATCATATGCCTAGATGTTTAACCAAATGAATTGAAAGCGTATGTTCAAACAAAACCTGTATATGAATGTTTACAGCAGCTTTACTCAAAATTGCCAAAAATTGGAAGCAAACAAGATGTCCTTCAAGAGGTGAATGGATAAACAGGCAGTGGTACATCCATACAATGGAATATTATTCAGTGATAAAAAGAAAGGAGACAGATAACAGGCCATTATATATCCTGCCATACCCTACAGAATTGAGTGGGAGAGAGTGTAAACTATAATGTAAACTATAATCCATGCTCAGTGGCAATGCTCCAAAATGTGTTCATCAATTGCAATGAATGTACCACACTAATGAAAGAAGTTGTTAATGTGGGGAAAAGTGGGAGGTGTGGGGAGTGGGGCATGTGGGAATCCCTTATATATTTTTTATATAACATTTTATATAATCTAAGTATCTTTTAAAAATAAATTTAAAATATATTTAAAAAGAAAAAAAAATAGAAAGGAACTATCAAACCACAAAATAAGAAAGGCCAGTGGTTGTAGGGGTTCAGGGGCTAGGGGTAGGGATGAAAGGCCAAGCACAGGACCATCCTGTGTGAGGTTGTAATGTACATGGCCCTGTACAAGAGTGAACCACAATAAAACTTTGGATTTTATTTAGTAATAGTGTTCAATACTGGTTCATCAATTACAAAAATTGTGCCACACTAATACAAGATATTGAAGTTAGGAGGACCTGTGCGGGGAGTATAAGGGAACTCTGTACTTTTTGCACAATTTTTCTGTAAACCTAAAACTTCTCCCCAAAATGAAGTCTATTTTGAAAAGGCAGTTAACACACAGGATGACAAGAACATTGTGGAAAGAATGGATAAGGATTTCTGGACCTGCCTCAAGACCCCCAAGGATGACGGAGCCTGTAACTTGAGAGTAAAAGGTGAGTAGGATTTGTTCAATGCAGGGTGGCTGGAAAACAATAGAGGCAGAAGTTCCAGAGTTAGTAAAGATATAGAGATGAAAAAGAAAAGTCATTTCTTTCAAGGAGCTCATTATGGATGGGACATAGATAGTCAAGGTTGAGTGTGGGGATATGATTGGAGATCCATTGTGAAGGGTATTAAGCTTTTTTTCTCAGGGCAATCATTAAGGGATTTTTATTAGAGAAGTAGAATGATCAGATCTGAGCCTCAGAAAAGTCTCTCAGTCTGTGTTGAGAAATGGATTAGAGAGAAATAAACAGAAGTGAGAGAGGCTAAACAGGAGGTGGTTACACTAAACTAAACAGAAGAATATGGTGGCTTGACAAAAGCATTTTGAGTTAATTAGGGGGTATAATTAATGGAATTGGTGAATGAATAGATGGGAAGAGCAAAGGAAAAGGGGGATTCAAATTTGACACACAGTTTTGTGGCTTGGGCAACCAGAAGATAGGGCCATACCAAGAAATAGTAATAACAAATAGTAAAAGAGCAAGTTTGGGGAGAAGAGTGAGGAATGCTGCTTTGACCACACTAAGGTGGCGGTGTCTCTGAGAGAATCACATGGAACAGATTGGATACTTGAGTCTGGAACTTGGTAGAGAGACATAGGACGAAGTAAAGTATTGGGAATTATTAACATCTAATTTTTTTTGTTGTTGTTGTTACATATCCCCCCCCTTTCTGCTTGTTCTTGCTGTGTTCATTTTTACGTTCTTCTGTGTCTGCTTTGTCTCCCCCTGTCACGGCGACGCGCCGAGTCAGCTCACAGCACAGGTGGCTTGCCCCACTCGTGGGCAGCTCTGCTCTGCTCGTGGGCGGCTCTGCTCTGTTCGTGGATGACATGCCCTTCCCATGGC
>PVKH010019610.1:0-14807 GCA_004027955.1 Chaetophractus vellerosus
TCATGGGTGGCTCCATTCCGTTTTCACGGGCGGCTCCGCTCCATGTTTTGCGGGCAGCAGTCCTCCATGTTTTTGCCGGCTGCTGGCTTCCGCAGTTAGCAGGCGGCAGCTCCGCTTTTCACGGGTGACTTTGCCATGCCCGTGGGGGCTCCGCCCTGCCCGTGGCGGCTTTTTGCCTTGCCCACGGCGGCTCTGCCCCACCCACGGCGGCTTGCCTTTCTCAAGGCCGTCTGCCCGCTCAGAGAGGTCCCTGGAACCGAACCCGGGGCCTCCCATGTGGTACCCCAGCGCGCTCTTATCCACTGAGCTATCTAGCTCAGACTGCCATTGAATTCTTAACGTCTAATTTAAGGCTTCCCTCATTGTTGTCACTGGAAATCTCACAGGTAGGTGACATGAGTTGCATCCTAATCTCCATCAAGCTAGTCACAGTGAACTCTTGCCACTAATGAAAGAAAGTGGGATCCATTCAATAGATATTTCATGTCTTTTTTTTTTTTTTTCCAGTAGGAAAAGTATCTAGGTCATAATAGTATGTTTTGGGTAGTTTACTTTCAGCTTGAATGCTAAAGGTCAATTTGCAGTTAGTTACTTTAACAGTGCAGATATTTAGAGTCCTGTTTCACAAAGCTACACTTTCCCCATTAAACATTTAAAAGCACACTTAGCAATAGCAATGAGAAGACTACAGAATAATTAAGCATATAATTCTGGAAAAGTAGTAGGAAGGCATATCTTCTGGGGACAAGATAAATAAAAAGATCTAGCTTCTGTAGACAGAGATTTCAAGATCATTTGCTATCTTCCAAGCCATTTTCATTTAACCAGTCTGAAAAAGGAAATGCCATTAACTTTCAAACTTCTCAGGTTCCCCATTTAACAGTTCTAAAAATAGGCTAATCTACAGTTATAGAGGCAACTTACCCTGTTTTCCATTTACATATCTTATTGTCCTTGCAATCTATATGTGATCATTGAGCACCTAGAATGTATTATAATACTGTGGTGAACAAGCCAGACAAGAAGACTTAAATCCATGTTCCAGAGGAGTTTACATTCTAGGGGAGGGTAGACAGAAAATAAGCCCAAATTATGTGTTATAATTAACATGGCAAGGAAAACTAGATTGTATGGAGTGATGCATTTATAAATAAAATGGTTAACATATACATGAATGAGAAGGTGACATTTGAAGAAAGTCTAAAAAGAGGCAAGGGAATACATGTTGACTGTATGTGAGGGGAAATTAATCCAGGCAGAAGTAACAGCCAATGCAAACTCTCTGAGTTGAGCGTGCTTGACATCTCTAACAAACAGGAGGAGGCCAGGTGGAATTGGTGGTGGTCACGTTTACAGCAGGTATTTAAAATCTTTTCTGTGCCATGAATTCTTTTAGTATTCCGGTAACATTTGTGGACTTCTTTGAAAAATGCTTTAATGTGCATAGAATTAAATGTATAGGGGATACTAAGGAAACGATATCATAAATTTGTGATGGAGTAGAATGTATGTTTCACTAAAAAGCTAGTAATGTGTGTATTAAATAATGTAATTTTGAAATAGTGATGGATGTAAAGATATGTAAAGATTTCATAGCAATTGTAATGTGATATGAAAATATCTGTGATTTCTTTGGTTGACCCAAATATAGGTATTGTTAATACTACTATGGTTTGGTACCTATATTCATAATTAATTGAATGATCCTCTGAGTTTTGCCCAAGTGTCAAAAGAAACAATTTTATTGTTTCTTTTGACACTTAGGCAAATAATATATGTGTGTGTGTGTGTGTGTGTGTTATATGTGTGTTAAAGTGTTTTTTGAGAGAGAAAAACTATAGCAGGGGATCTCAAATTTGGGAAATATGAGTGAGAGTCTCAATATCCTTCTGGTCACTGGTGCTTATATAAAGGCATTTAGGGACTTTCCAAGTATGTGTGGGGGCCGACAGTAGGGATTACATTGACTACCTGACATTAGTTTCTTGTTACATAGGAAGGTCTTTCAGAGTGGAGAGCAGGTATACATTGATTGGCATGGTATGCTTGTCCATTTGGATACGCTACCACCAGGTGTGCTTAACTGCCATTCTGTGGGGTGCATTCTATTTTCTTGGAAAGTCCCCGCATCAATGCAGGAAGCCATTTTGTTTTACTTGACACAACTTAATAACCATTGATTCATGTGTATGTTATTATAGTGAGTCAAGAATAGAAGCAGAGATACTTAGAACACATGTTCCAGATGATTTAACTCAGACTGGCATTTTGCCAGTTAGAAATAAAGAGAGTCTGATGATGTGTATATTTCAATATGTTACTGGAAACCTTCTGTGGTCTTAATGTTCAAATGTAAGGAAGAGAAAAAAAAACAATTATGTTTTTGGTTTATATTGAACTTTAGTCCCATATGTTAAGGCTGATATAATTATAAATACAAATATAGAGACGGTGAGGTTTTGCTCCCTAGTAATGAAGTCAGGGGATGGTGGATTCCTCTGGGTTCTTGGCTATGTCACATAAAAGAATTTAAGGACATGCCAGCTTAGTTAGGCTAGTAAAAAGAGTTTATTGAGAAATGAGAGAAAAGAACAGAAGTACACAACCAGATGTGGATGCAGGCACCTCCAGGCAAAGAGAGAACCTTTGGGGTTGAGGAGCTGCCTGTATTAGAGACAGTATTCACACCTCCCCTTTTCCTAACGTTGGGGGAGGAGCCCCAGCTCTTTGCGGTTCTTATTGGTTATTCCATCTGTTAGCTCTCAGGAGGCCAATGATGAGGCCTTTTGTTTGGGGGTGTCCAAGACCAATAGGAAGCCTGTTTGGAGTTATCCAGGGCCTCCCCTTGACGCTGGAAAGTTTCAAGTGGGACCTCTGGCCAGGATCCCCCAGGGTCTTTAAGGCTTTTTTCTCAGCAGCAGCCTCCCCTCAGGGGATTTCTGGGCAGGGCAGAGTCCTAAGGCCATGGTGTCTTCCAGGTCTGGGCTGTGACTTGTCTTTTCTTTTCCCTATACTACCCTGCCTCAGTAAGTCATAATATAAATTTATCTAGTTATATAAGGTTTTCATCTGTGACTACATTTTTTCCCTTTTTATATCATGTGCTTGATGTTCCAATCAACAACCAGTTATTCTAAATTCTAAGTGATATATGCTAAAGACAATTCCATCTTTACCCAGGAATATATTTATTTGGGCAGTATATATATGCACATAATACATAACCACATATTTATTTTTAGTTCCCAATTTTTATATAAATAAGTTCACATATATTTTTTAAAAATCTAGATAGAAAAAGTAACTTGATTTAAATGTCAATTAATAACCTTATTTGTGTATCACTGTTCCAGTTATAATCTCTAAAATAGTTCAGCGCACGGCAAATGGACACAGAGAGCACAAGCAGCAAGAGGGGATAAATAAATAAATAAAAATAAATCTTTAAAAACATAAAATAAAATAAAATAATCCAGATTTTGAAAGGATGTATGCCTACACAAACTTAGACTGAAAATTTCTCCTTAGGAAGGAAAAAGATGGGGGAAAAAGCTTATAAAATTTTAACAAAAATCATTTAATTTAAAATACCCAGCCATCATGTAAATCTGAAAAGACATCAAGGTTGAAAGTAAACATAATCCTGGACCTTTAAACAAAGTTTTGGTGTAATTTTCAGTATGTCTTAGCCAAACTATGAAGAAGCAAGGGGATCTGCTTTTGAAATTTCATAATATAATTAATATTTCCAAAATCAATAGACTCAATTAATTATCTATATTCAACATAACTTTATAGACCTCATCCAAATGAGGCATTCCTTCAGAGTGTGTCAGAACATATTGCACCTTATACTCCAAATTATGATCTGTTACAATTCAATAAATAGACATCACACCCCAAGCATGCTCACAAAAAAGACTCTTAAATATGTGGCATTAAACATATGGTTAAGTATATTCACTTGATTTCTGATTTTTATATTAGCACTGTTTGTTTGTGCCTAATCCACATTTTAAAACTTCTAGACACACCAAGAGGAAATATGGTATGTGGTTTTACTTTTTAATCCAGATATTTTTACTTCTTCTGTAATAGGCATTGACCTAAGCCTTGTCCTTGCCACAGGCTATGAATGATAGTACTTTGAAGGCCTTTTTTTTTTTTTTTAAATCCGAAAAGAAGTAGTCTGAGAAAGAACCCCTCCCTTAAAAAAAGTAATAAACTTTCAAGCAGGGTTAAGGCACAGTGATAACAGCAGACCACTATAATTCCTTTGAAAATTCTATAATAAAATTCTATATCTTTTCATAGTTCTATTCATATTGTGAATAGAACTTGAGATATAAAATTTGGGAATATAACATATGAATCAGCTTAACATTTAAGAACATGCATTATTAAAAAGGTGTTGTTAAAATGTCATATTGGAGGAGTTACATTTGAATTGTTTTAAAGGTTAGCTATATTACATGTGACTTCAGTATCTCAAAGAATCTATAAAATTTAACTATATATGCATACATGCATATTTCATATCTGTAAGCATATATAGTTCATATACACAAACGTATTATATATATATGTATATATGCTTGTGGATACGAAATGCTTGTAGAGACTATCATTTTATAATAATTGACAAGTACCAGTCCTGCCTAGTATGTGGATAACATGAATGTAGTGATTTTATAAATTGCTTTTGTAGCCTAAAAATCAGGAAAATATATAGGAAAGCTTTTCCTGCTGCTTTTACTGAATGTGGGTCTTTGCTGGGTCCATATCCAATTTCTTTTGACCCCTTGAATAGGGTGGCCCAGCTGTTCTTTGCTTTCATGTCTTATCTCATTTTATCCCAACAATTTTATAAAGGCACATATTATTCTCTCCAGGTGATGGGTGATAAAGCCAAGGGATTGAATAACTTATATAATAGCTTCTTCTTTTCTTCCCACCTTTAAAGTGCTAGTCCTTGATTTCCACTGCATTTCCAGTGTTTATTAATAGAAAGTGGGATTCATGATTATCTGCATCAGAATTAAATCACTTGGGGATTTCTTGTTAAAAAAGCAGATTCCTGATAACTATTCCTGCCCTTTGAAATCAGACTCTGTAAGAGTAGATGCTGGAATTTATATTTTGCTTAAGCTCTCAGGTGATTATTTTATTTCGTAAAGGTCTAAGTTTATGGCTGACAGTAAATAAGTCCTGGATCCTAGACAAGGAATGGATATCCAATTGAGTCATTTCCTAAAACCCTGCTACTCAAAGTGTGGTCCATGCACCAGCAGTGTTGGCATAACCTGGGAGCTTGTTAGAAATGGATCATGGGCTTCACTGATGCATTTTAACATGATCTACAGGTGATTTGTATGCATATTAAATTTGAGAAGAACTGTGTTAACAACTTTCATTATTCATCCCTATTCATGAATGTGTTTCCCAAACTTTCCCGATAATATGAATCGCCTAGATGGCATTTGTTAGCCATTGCTGCCCCCAAACCTCTCCTTGGAGATTCTGAGTCTCTTGTTCTAGGGAAGTGTCTGGAATCTGTACATTTAGAAAGCACTCCAGGTGATCATAATTGCTGAGTAAGTTTGAAGAACACTGCTTCTATGATCTTTAATACAAAGCCTTTGGTTTATTTGCTTTCACTGTTGGAGTTTGAGGTTGGGGTATGAATTATTGGCCAGCATTTATAGCAAATTATCTGATTCAGCAGAGGTATCGTGGTGTGGTGGATGAGCGCGTGGACTCAGGAGCCAGGTGGTTGCAGATGACTTCAGGCAAATTTACTTCCCTTCTCTGTCTCTCAGTTTCCTCGTGTATAAAATGAGGATAATAATCATATATATTTCATAGGATTCTTATGAAAAATAAATGTTTTGTTATGAAGAGCACTGAAAACAGTTCCTGTTTCCTTGTTATTACAATATGAAGCCTCCCTCACAAAGCCCCTTTAAAATTGAGCCCCTGTTTGTACTTTTACCTTCACAAAACACTGAAGAGCGTTTCTTTTCATCTTCTCTCCCTGAGAGCAAAATTAGATTTTGAATTTTAGATTCCTGTGCTCTGAGTTTATTTTCCTCCCTTCTCCCTTTGTAAGCCAAAGTGTTCTCTTAAAGTTCTGAATATGAAAATGCTCCTAGCTGGCATCCACAAAGGAGAGCTTTTCCAAGCCTATCTACAGTCAGGTTGTGTTGCAGTCCCCACCTAATGACTGAAAAGAAACCTCAGGAAACCAGTGAGTGGTGCAAACACACAGTGGAGGGAACTGCCGTATATAGAGCAATGCCTGATAGAAGTGATTTCACTTCAGTCTGCATAGCGGCCCTTGGTAAGACAGTTTAGAAATAGGTTAACTCTAAGAAAGATTATGTAATTTCACCTAGGTCACACAACCACGGAACAGAGAATCCTGATCCCGAAGCCAGGTATGATGATCTCTGAAGCTGGTGCTTTTCTCATTAGTTATATATTTACCATATTTCAGAAAGGAATTGCGACTATAAAGAGAATAATGTACAGTACAAGCTAAGTCATTTTAGGCAAAAGGAGAATGGGGGTCAAATGAAGAAGTACTTAATATAATAAGTAACAATTTTTCGTGCTTACACTGGGTCAAGACTTTTGAGTTTATGTGTATTAACTCATTCATCCTCAGAAAGTGGCACTTTTCTTCTCATCAACCATCCCCATTTTACAGAGGAAGAAATTGAGGGCCAGGAATGTTAGTAACTAGGCTGAGGGCACACAGTAAGGGCTGCAGCTGGTGCTGGAAGGCAGGCGGTCCAATTCCAAGCCTGAGCTTTTAACCACGGTACACACAGTTGCATTTTAGCTAGGAGTAAAAGGGAAATCCATTAGAAATTCAACTTTTGATTTTTCCATGAATATATATGTATATATAATCGTCTGCAGAAATATTTTACCTAAGATTCCATTTAAGCAAGGAAATTTTAGATGCTATGACCTATTTCCACTTGATTTATTCTTATTTCCTACCGCTACCACTCTCACTTATAGATTCAGGGTCCTATCAGGGGGTGATGTTGGACAGCTTTAGCACTTACATTCATGCACACACATTTTTAAAGTAGTGAGGTAGATTTCTAATATGTAGGCATCACCGAAGACTTCCGTTTCTCCACAGTTAGCCTGGTAAAGGTGGAAGTTGAGATTAAGGAACTTTTTGTGTGTCACAGAAAGAGTCTGACTACAACTCCAAATGACTGCTGGTAAAATCAGAGTCAATGCTTCCAGTTTGGGGAAAGATGAATCACCACTTTTGGCAAACATCCCTTAGACCTCCTTTCTAGCTTTTAAAATAAATCATGTGGCTTAGAGGGAGACTAGCTCTAAAATATCAGAGAACTGATGAATAATAGTCACATATAGATGGGGAATTATTTTATTTTAAGAGATGGTATGTACATTGGGACATCCTTGGGAATCCAGGGAGTGGCAAGCACAAAAATATTTGAGAATCACTGTTCTGGTACTTCCCAGACACTGAATTATCTTGTGACTCATGGGAGTCTTGATACCCAGCCCGTTTGCACTTTGTTTAAACTTTAGTTGCTCTGTTCTCTTACTGCGACTTGTAGAATCTGGATCCAAGAAAGTTAACTTCATCTGAGAAGTCTTCCTCCTCCACATCTTGTAGGGTTATTCATGCCCTTTTATGCATCTAGCATTTATCATGATGTAAAAGAGTCAGTTGTGTATCTGTTGCTCTTTATTCTGTTTGATATTCCTGGAAAGCAGTGACCTTGTACCAAGCATAGGGCTTGGCACAAAACTGATAATTATTGGTAGTACCGGTACAGCATTGAATGAGTCTTTTAAATTAATATAACCATTTGTTCAAGGAAACAGGCAGGAAGTGTCACTGATGAGTCTTACATTTACTCCACACACAGGATAATAAGAAATGAGGCTGCTTTGTCAAGTAAACCCCCCAAATCAACCTAGGAGCTCAACTGTGACCTGTTGTTTTCCTAGCTACTCTGTTTTTGGCTTCACAAAGCAAGTTAAGCCCTCATAGCACTTTCAAAAAGGAACTTGCTTATCAGTTCCAGAAACACCATACAGCACTTAGGACAAAAGGGAAAATCTGGCATGATCCTTTCTTCTAGTAGTACCTGTTTTTTCACTGCCTTTTCCACCTTTTTGTTTAATCAGTTATTTAAATAACAATAATCAGAACTGCACATGAGAATTATTTAGGAGAAGGCAAGCAGAGATAGATCTTGATGAATTCTCAGGCTTCCATTTTATAAATGAAAAAAAACGAAGCTCGGAGAAGCTAACTGACCTGCCCATGACCACACAGATAGGAAACAGAAGAGAGAGTGGTTTACTCAGACCTTTTTGATTCTAAAATCCATGATCATTTATTACAACAAACTTAGAGTGAAATGTAGAAAACCCATGAACCCATTCAATTCTCTTATTACGTTTGAGAAAGTAGTGATGAAATAGAAGGAAAACTCAAAACAGTCACTGAAGTTAACCATAATTGTTAAAATGATACAATTGAACCTACTACTGGTGTGAGAAACCCAAATGGAAGTGCACAGATTATAATCACCACTTTAACTTGTATAGTTTATTTATTTAAAATGCCACTGCATTTATTCTCTTATTTCACCCTCACAAAAACCATTATTCTTGTATTCTCTTCACTTTACAGATGCATTAAATGAGGTTCAGAAATTCAAGGAGCAAGCCTAAGGCCATACAGGGAATAAATAGAACTAGAACCCTCCCATGAGTTAAGTTTATCCTCTCCTGGAATGGCACTGTATACCCAAATCAAAAATCAAATACAAAATTAAAAGCAGTCCAGTACATGAAGATGTGTTTAAAAGCTTTCACTAAAATTCTGGTTAAGCTTTAGCTGGATTCAAAGTCAATCATGTGGAACATTACAAAATTATACTTTCATAATAAAACTGTACTTAATATTTAGGGAAAGGAGGCATTCAATCCGTTCTAATTACTTTGTTTCTCTAAATTAACCAGGGATTGTGCCTGTATTAAGTGACTATCCCATATTGATTTTTGCCAAACTTTTACTGATTGAATGGACCAATTCCCATTCTCTAGGCTTTCTTAAATATTGGCTCTGGTTGATCCTGATTAGTTTGGCAAATGGAGTCAAAATTGCCCATCACATTTCCCCCCTTTTTTAATCTCAAGTAAGCAATCTTCCTCATACTTTTCCTTCCTCTGTAATTTAATTTTCTTTTCAGATTCCTTTCTTTCTCTCTTTTTTTCACTCTCTCATTTACTAATATTTTGGTAGATGTGGAGACAGCTGGGTTATAATGGATAGTGCATATTTTTTAGAGTTAGGCAAACTGGAAATAAAGTCTGTGCCACCCCCTCATTGTTATGAAATGTTGAACAAAGGATTTAACCTCTCCAATATACAGTGTTATCCTACAGAATGGCTGCAATTATAACTACTTCACAAAGTGGTTGAGAGAAGTGAAATTCCAAGTTCTATGGTTCTATGGATCCTGAAATATATGATGTGCTTAATAATTGAGCTGACTCCTATAGATGAAATAAAATTGTCTACATTTGCCTTTCAACTTTGGGTCAGTAAATACTTAGCAAAAGGTTTATGACAAGATATTCTGAGCCCATGAAGGAGAAATAAAGTCTGTCCCCCAAAATAAAAGCAAACAAACAAAAGACAACGCTATATATATATATTGTTCTTTATCTAATGCACCAGATATATTGACATCTTCTTTGAGAAAAAAACTTTTTTTTTTTTGCATAGGCATTGGCATATATCAGGAAAGCAGCTGCAAAAATGCTAGAATTTTGACAGTTTTGGGCTGTTTGTCCTTGTCTTTTTATTCCTGTCACAATCATTCTCAAAAATAGTTTCCTTGCAACAATGAAAAAAATATATAATGAAGTAGTTCATTTTCCAGCCATTATTTTTCCCCATGAGTTTCAGAAAATTGGACCCTAGAGGCCTGGCTTTATCAACTGCTGGTAACATTGTCATGGAAATACTATCAGACACCCTGTCACTCAACCCTTAGTCAGGCACCAATAACAGCAGTGAACACATCCACTTAAATATGACTCGAGTCAAACAAGATGGCCATAATAATAATAGTTAGCTAGTCAGCACCTCAGTAGAAAATTTGAATTAAATTTGCAGAAGTAAAAGTAGTTCATTTATATTTGCCCTGGTTTATGTTTTTTTAAAAAACTTGGTCAAGAATTTCTCCAGTAAGCATTCATTTAGAATATTAGGTATCTGGTAGCATATCTATTGAATTCTATGAGATTTGGTAATTTCTGTAATACATGTAACTTTATTTAATTCTTAAACCAAAAGCTTGACAAATTTGATTGGGAAAAATTATTTTATCCACCCCCCCCCCAAATGTCAATTAACCAGCCAAGTTAACATCAATTGCACCCTCATTTACCATAAAAATCATCTCATCAGCTTTTTCACCAGCCTTCCTTCCTTTTAAAATCCCAGTGAGAGTATCATAGTCTTCTCTCAGGTGCATAAATTTCCAGAGGCAAGAAATCAAAATGGAATAACAGAAAGAAATTGCTTGTGTAAATCTCTTTTTAGCCTCCTGTTTAATTTCTTAAGGGATCAACTTTGCGGATATCTTGAAGCATATGGAATCTTATTTATGTTCTTCTTTTATTTTTTTGTACTAGTTGGTTTCTGATACAACAGTGTCCAATGTAGTGCCTTTACTCATCTTAAAATCCTAAAAGTTCAAATGCTTTGCTAACCTAGTGGTACTGGAGATGAATAACAAAGTAAGTAACAAAACCTCAAACTCTTAATGTTTTAAAACAGTAAGATTTATTTCTTGCTTATGGTGCATGTCTATCCCAGTTTGATTTCACTCCAGGAACCAAGCTGATTGAATACCCACATGAGTCACGTTTTCTTACAACATTCTGTCGTAACTAATCACATAACCTCTCTGAATCACAAGGGGACCAAAAAGTGCAATCCTCCCATTTTCTCCAAAGTGGGGAGAACCATATATATTTGATGATCAGAACCAATGAATACTACAAAAAATAAATTATTAATAACCAGATAGAAAGGGTAATCTTTGTGAATAGGCTGAACTAAGGACGTTGAAAGTGTCTTTAAGCCATTGAACATATGTTTTAAAGGAATAATTCTAGAAGAATATTGGGTTTAATCACTTGCAGTTGAAATTTCAGTTCCAAAGTTTATGTTTTTTTCAATACTGAAAGCAACAAATGTTTATTGAACATATACTACATGTATGTCATTTTACCAGATGCTGTGGGAGATAGATAAAATGTCAATGAATCTGGATTCAACTGATATTTATTGAACATTTATTTTTCAGGAATGGCACCAGATATCATTTTGTGCACTAGATGATTTATCCTCATAACCAATATGTGAAATTGATGCTATCATTCAAGTTGAACAGATAAGGAGATTGATTTAGAAAACAGAGTACATTTGTCTATGTAATGCAGCCAGTAGTGGCAGAGTTAATTAATTAACCCTGATCCTTCTAATGGCAATCCAGTGTTCCTTCAATGTATAACATATCTGTATTAGAGGAAATGGTCCTTGTGAAAATATACACTAAAGCCAAAGGGTTGCCTACTCCTGGAGCAGGATCTTTATACCTAATGCATTTCATTTTCGTTGGATCCTCTTCTTTCTCGCATTTTCTCTATGTGTGTACTCATTATCCTTCTTCCATGATATTTCTCTACCTTTTCCCTTAGAAATAGCATCCATTTTAACAACTTTAGCTCTTATATCTAGGAGAGTGAATCCCAAACATTTTCATCTGAGAAGTCTGCTTCCAGCTCCATTATATCATTAAATTTAAAATTTAAACAGTAAGTAATATGCTCTTTGCTAAAACCTAACTATATTTTAGTTAAGGTTCTGAACCTTTTCTAGTTGCTCATGCTCAACCCTATACTGTCAACTTTCATTTCTTCCTCACCCCACATCTGTTCACTTATGGTTTTTGTACTTTTCCCTCCTCTACCAATAGTACTACTCAGATTATGTCCCTCATGACATCTATTCCAAACTTTTATTGTAGCTTCCATTCTCCCTTTCCTTTCTACATGTCATTGCCAACAGTTTTAATTATATATATACAACGATTTTCATATCATATAAATGACATTCAAATTCCTCTATATTCTGGCCCAACACTCTTCTTCCTGCTTACTTCCCACTATTCTCCCAAAGATAAAAACAAAATCACTTTCAGTCTAGTCCAAATGATCAAATTACTCTTTAAATGCACCTCATATTTTCTTACCAGTGTTCCTTTGATCATTTTATTTCTATCATCTGGATTGCTTTCTCATAATCTAAATGCCTGTTGAAGCCCTACCTATTGTTTGAGGCCCAGATAAAATTCACATTTTTTAAAAGCTTTTGCATCACATTCACATTTCTAGATTGTTTCTAGATTGTTTCTTTTATTGTGTTATTGTACTTTTCCACTTTATGTACCAATCATCAAGTATGCCATATTCTGCCTTCGACCCACAACCTTTCTAGATTGGCACCTCTAAGATAGTAGGTAATCTTTAAACATCAATGTGGTAAGAATATTATTAAATTGAGAAACTTTCCAGAGGCCAAATGAAAAGTACTGATCAAAAACAAACAAACAAACAAACAAAACAAAACACACATGCACAACAAAAAACTGCTTTTCCACTTCTGACACAGCAACTTAAAAAATGTACATTAATTTTGAGATCACAGTTTTACTTCAAGAAGTCCCTGTAATATCACATTATATTACTGAAAAATAGGAACAAAACTAATATTTTCTTCATGGAGTATTAGGAGAGCAGAAGGCTTATTAGAACATGTGTGATCTTTTCATAAAATTGAATTTCAAAAACTTATCAGAAACACTGTAAAAGTACATTTAATGCCATGGAATAATGTGCCCAAATGTGTTGGGGAATGGCAGGGTAAAAAAGAATGTATTTTTTGTTTTTCTTAGGAAATGTGGTATAACAAGATTCCGGTTTCTCTCCCTCTCTTTCTCTCTCTCAAGGCCCTCACAATTGTTGTTATTTGTGGCCACATGGCTTGTTTGGCCAATAAAATGTGTATTATTTCCAGGTAAAAGTATTTAAGATGGAGGGTAGGAGTCCTCTTGTTTCCCTCTCTTGCTGTGGTAAGTCCTAAAGACTTGGGCATAAATGGAGACATCATAAAATGTTGGAGTATATCCATCAGATTAGGATGAGTGACTATATTATGCTTCCTCTTGTAATATTCTATATATATAAAAAAGACTACTGTTAGGTATTTTAGGTGCTTCTCATATAAAATAATAATGATGCAACTAGCATGTTAATAATTCAGATCTCTTTAGACATTAATAACCTGAAATTTTAGAAAATAGCAAAATGGCCAAATTAAGATTGACAGAGGGAGCAAGCGATGAGTAAGTCATCAATTGCTAAAACCAGAGTAACAGCTTTAGAGGTTATCCAGCTCAACTCCTTCATTTTACAGTTGAGGAAATAGAAAATTGTATAAAGCAGAGAGGCAAAATTTTGTTTTCTTGCCTCCTAATACTATGTACTTCTTGCCATTCAAACTTTTCCTGAAGAGATGGCATTACTCTCTCAATTTAGCTTCTTTCTAGCTGTTCTAATAAAAATTACATTGCAATGATCATCAAAACAGAATAAAATTGACTAGGTGATTAGAAGCATACTTCAATAATAGATACTAAATTTCACTTCATGATTAATTGTAATGTAGCTTTCAAAATATGGGCCATTAACTAATATTAATCTTGCAAGATTATTTGAGTGCCTAATGTGGAGAGTGCTTTGCTAGGCATTAGGAAAACAATAAAAAGGAAACACACACACACACAATCTTCTTCCTCAAGGAAACTTCTATTTAATGGAGAAGAAACAGAAGCAGCATCCATAATAAAGTGCATGTAAAGTATGCGTAGTGCTATTTCAGTTGTGTACCTGGCGTCTGAAACACAGGGGAGAAGCTGATAAAGGAAGCAATAACTGAAGTGATATTTGAAATATAATTAGGATGATATACAAGGGGAGAAAAATTATTCAGAAGGCCCAAAGTGTGCAAAAGCATTGAAAAGGTGGAAAGCATGATGCAACTGCCAGGAAATGGTTATGTCTGGGACATAGAGTGTTTGGGGGAGTGGCAGGAAATGAGACCAGGGCCCAAGGCAGGAACTAAATCATAGTCTATGCAAAGACCCACTACATGCTGTTGTTTCTTAAAATAGCTTGAATGACCCCACTTGCATGTTGGATTATAAAATATTTTATTTATTTTTTTAGGAGGCACTGGAGATTGAACCTAGGACCCCATATGTATGAGGCAGGCATTCAACCACTGAGCTATACACGCTCCATTTAAAATATTTTTTGAACAAATAATTTGGACCAATGTACTGTATTGACTTTGACTTAAAGCAAAAAAACTTGGATATTGAATATATAGACATATTAAGCTGGTTAATGAGTATCTACATCTTTATTATAAACTAATTTTTTTAATGTAATACAGGAGAGCAAAGAAACTATTTATAATCTAGAAAAGTGTTTCCACTGTAGTTATTTTAATAATTTTGGCTATAATGAGTTGCATACTTAGTATTGCATGGGGTTTATGATGGTCAAATACCAGATGAAATGTATGACATCTGTTATAATTTTAGACCTTCATTTTGTGTGTGTGTGTTTAGGGAGTTGAAATAGATTTTTTTTTAAAG
>PVKH010019612.1:0-14808 GCA_004027955.1 Chaetophractus vellerosus
TCACTGGTATATGTGTGCAAAGCAAATTGTTTTGGTTTCATTCAAACATGGCACACAATTCATATTTGTTCCATAGTATATTCTTTGACCAGAAACTGTTATGGCAAGTAAAAATTATTTTAGTGTGTCTTTACCTGAAACCATAATAATGAAATATCACGTGTGTTTGGGGATGAAAAACTCATTTTACTAAGTACAGACAAAAACAAAACAAAACAAAAAAACCCCACCACCAGTGGATTAGTTGGAAAGGTGGTATAACATTTTAAAAGCCATTACAGCTAAAAGGTGTCATCTGAGCAGTCATTAAGTGAAGTAAAAGTAGAGTATTGGTATGGTAACTCAGTTATTCCATGTTATGGTGGCCTCTCTGGGAGGTGACATGTTTGAATTAAAACCTTATGATAAATAAGATTGAGCCAACTGTGGGATAAATGATAGGAAAAACATTTTGGGCAGAGAAAACAGTGACCATAAAGGCTGAGAGGTAGAAAAGGGCTTGGTATATTTGGAGGCCAGGGCTGGCTGGAGCCCACTGAGGCTGGGGGAGGGAAGGGATAATGTATGAGATGTAGTTGGAGAAGGGAGCAGGAACCATGTTATGAGGGTCTTTTAGGCTATGGGGAGGATTCTTGGGAGCAGAAAGCCGGTGAAGGGATTTAAGCAGGAGACCTAAAGACTGCAAGACTATGTCCCACATCTTCTGAACGCAAATCAGACACTTTAATTAAGCTAAGTGACATGGTGTAACACTATCTTATTTACATTTTTTGTTTCTTTGTTTTCTCTTTATTCTACCCATTGTCCCTTTGTGTGTTTCCCGATAAATAACTTTTATATCTCCTGCTTTTGTCTTTCATTTCTTTCATAATTGCCATATCTATATTCCTTTAAGTTTTGATGAAATTCTTTGACCTGATTTTCAGCATACTCAAAAACACTAAATAAATTATATCTGAGATTTGAGCATATCATTTAGTTTAGGAATAGTGAAAAGTGCAAGATGTTTTTCTGTCTTGGGGGTTTTTCAAGCCTGACTTTCATTCTCATATTACAGCGTTAAGGTAGGCAGAGTCTCTAGATGTGGAAGAATTAGTTCTGCTGTTAGAAAGTACTGGATTTAAAATTAATCAGTGGCTGGAAAGCGTCAACATCAACGCTATAGGAGAGAAAGACTGAAAGTTGAAGGCCCTCTGGATCACGTCATGGGGCTTTCTATTTCTAGACAGTCTCCTACGCTAACCAAGATGTAAACACCAACAGTGTTGGTGGCTGTTTCTGCAAAGTCTTTTTCTCACTGTGAAAAAACTACATAGTTCTAATTTGTGTGTGTGTAGTACCTAATGCAGTCTTGGCATGTAATCATGGGGAAATATTTTCCAGTGTCTCTGTTTGAAAGAGTTGCTAGGAAAACCCTCTTTGGAGGCTGGCAATAAAATGAAGCATGGAAACTAAGCTTTGAAATTACCTTGATATTTTGCTTGTAAGAGACAATAAGGTAATGTTTGCAGTCTAGCTTATATATGTTTACAACATAGCTTTTGGTGAAAAGCAAAGCAGCTCTTTTCTTAGTAGATTTGTAAAATGTATCTGTTTGTGACCATGAGCTGCAGAGCCTCCTCAGAGCTTGACAGTGTGCTGATGGTTGTACAGCTTGGCTGGAGGGTGCTCTGTGCCCCTGCAGCTGCGCACTGGCTAGGTTCTGTCTACCAGAAGCAAGCTTTGTTCCGTGTGGCGCTGCTGTCTGCACACAGAGCCGCCTTTGATGGGCTGCCTTTGACGTGATTTGTTTACGGCAGCCAGAAATGCTTCCTGCATAAAGAGAGCAGTTAATCATGGAAACTGGGCTATTCCTGTTTGTGCACTTCTAGCAATCTTCTGTTTTATAAATATTAAAAGGTAATGACAAAGGGATGAAAATCTTTTTAAAAACGTGCAAATCGGTTAATCCATCAGATCATGTGATTGCTACTGATTACACGGATATCTTTAGGGAAGCAGAAAATGATTGCTGAACACATGCCTTGTGTTTTGATGATTGCATTAAAAGTCCCCTAGTGGGATGGCATTTATTGGCTCCCAGAGCTTTTCTTACATTAAATTTCAGGTAGCCAGTACAAGTAGAAACATCATAACCCATATCTCATAGCATATGTGCAGTTAAAGAATAATCTTGCTCAAGCCCTGCTAGACGCTGCTAAATAAAGGAGGGTTTTCAGCACGACCCCAGACTTTTATTTTGAAGTGGAGGAGCAGCTGTTGGCTATTGCAGTGCAGAGCTGCAGCGCGGCCTGGGTCACACAGTGCTCCGGGTGGCTGCAGGCTGCAGGCCCAGCCCAGTGGCGCAGGCACGGAGCCGCACTTATTTGCTGTGCTGTTTGAACTCTCGGTTTGAGAGAGCTCCCTGGACCATTTGAATGGCTATGGGAGATGGTGAGTAAGATTTATTTTTCTTCTTTTGCTTGTGTTATACTTCCTTTTTAAGGTGACGATTATTTGCTGTGTAAGAAATATCTTTTTTCCTAAGGAATGAAGTACACTTGTGTGTGTGTGTATACTTCTATATACATATTTGCATTTGTGTGTTTACTTGTCATTTAGTATCTTTTCCACTTGATATGTCCGTTTGGGATCTGACAAATATAAGGTGACAATTTGCCTTGCAAGCCAAGCAAGCCTTTGGTGGTGGATATGAAGGGTTATTGGAAGAAAAGATTTGAAGTGAGAACATGGCCTTGGGAGAAATGACAGATTTTGGCACGAAGGTTTGGTTAGCTAGCTTGACATCTTTCCTGTTCTATTTGATACCAAATAGAATTCTGTGGTAATAAAATACTTAAAGATGCACAGTGGCTTTCCATGGACACTATTTTCATTAATATCCTTCTGATTTGTCAGTGTCCCTAATAAACAGTTCTCTAGAAAATATTTAGCCTTTTAAGAATTCTATAGAGGTTATAATTTGATTAAAATTGATTCTGTCACTATATTGTTGTGATAAGGATAATTTAAAAAACATGTATTTATCTAGTGCTTTATAGTTTTCCAAAGCACTTTATTATAGGATACTCAGTATACATTAACTAATCAGGTACAAGTAACTTGTGAAGTATACACAGTTTTTTGATATTTCCATTTCACAGATTGGGGAAACTGAGACCTGCTAAGATTGTATGTCTCAGATCTCGACTCAGCAAAGCAGAACCAAATCTAGACCTCAAGTGTGCATATATTATTGTTCTTCATGACACTTGGTACTTGAGCTTTTTTTTTTTTTATTAACCCTTCTGTAAAGATGCTTTGAGGCATCCTTTCTAATTGCATGAACACCAGAGATGTGTATGAAGGGAAACTTGAGGTTCTTAAAAACTGTTTTATGTAAAAAATGTTCACTAGATTCCAAAGAAAGGCTAGTGTATATTTGGGAGTTTTAAACAGTTTCAGTCTTCCTTATGGCTATATAATGACCTCTTCTTTCTAAGGAGTTTGTCCTCTTGGGATTATGAGGTATAGGTTGCAAACTCCTCCAAATGATGGTTTTGGTAAACTTATTTAAACTATCATGTATATTTAAATGGAAATATGATCATAAATTTGGTTTTGCATATTGTTATGATTAGTCCAAGAATTTATGTAACTGTCTTTTATGACCTTACAGAATTGAATAAGAATATACAATTTTAACTACTAATTTTTAAGGCAAAGCCATCAAAATTAACAAATTAACTTCTCATATACTTAAAGGCAGTGCCAAAATTTTCTATTTGTGTGTGTGTGTGTGTGTGTGTGTTTTATCTTAATTTGCAGTTTTAAATGTTGTATTTGGTTTGGACCATATCTAGGTTTTCTTTTCTTTCTTAAACATTATAGATTATAGACTCAGTAGCTATCAATGTATATTTGCTAATTTTTTGCAAGTAATACATGAATACATTCATATTATTTAGAAATTATTGATTTTTAAAAAGTGAAAGATGATAGTCTCTTATAAAGTTCAGAGAGTAGTGTTTCAGCCCATTCTTTTTTTTTTTTTTTAAAGTACCGGGGCCGGGGATTGAACCCTGGACCTCGTATGTGGGAAGCCAGTGCTCAACCACTGAGCCATATAGGCTCCCCCATTCTTTTCTTAAAAATGAAAATATTTTAACTGGATTTTAGTGGTAATTAAAGTAATATGTTATTATAAAAATTCAAAAATAAAGATATATATGTATTAACAGGTTAAATTAGCATTTATAGTTCTTAACAGCTTAATATATACTCAATACTATTCTTTCTTACATACACTCAACACCATTCTAGGATCATATGAGCGTATATAACATAAGCAGATTATATTGTCCCTAACCTGTGTTGTTTTTTATTCTTTTATGTTAATTATGAAAGTGGTACCCAAATATCTTCTCCTTTTCAAAATTCAGACAATGCAGATAAAGCAAAAATATCTGTTAAAAAAAGTCCTAAGCCTCAAGCCAACCTATAAGCAGAGGTGAACACTTCTACTAGTATGGAGTATGTCTTTTAATACCTTATACTGTGCCTTTATGTACGTATTAAGTATCAAGATAAATGAATTTTGGACTATGTTTATGGAAATGATGCCATTCTGAACATATTTTTGTCATTTGTAAAATACGGCAAAAATTCAATACGGCATGGAGATTTTTTTAAATGCCATCATATGTAAATCTGGCCCATTTGTTTGAACTGTTGATAATATCCCATAGTGTGGATATACCACAACCGTTTCTTCTTTTGGTAGAGCTTTAGATTATTTACCATATATAATTCTTCGAAACGGTTCTGAAATGTTTCTTTGTATAAACCATATGTGTATGAATGCACACAAGCATACATTTCTTAAAACAGTCTAGAAGTAGAATCTCTGGATCAAAGTTTGTATTTATTTTAAATTGTGTTAGGTATAGTTAAATTTGCTCCAAAAAAGGTTTTACCACCTAACATTCCCACCCACAGTGCCTGCTATCCTGCATTTCAGTTCCGATCATTGTTAATCATTTAAATTTTGCCTATCACAGATTTGAAAAATATCATATTTTAAAAAAATCTCTGCTTGCTGATGAGATTGATCATCTTCATAATTTTAGTTATTTGTATTTCATTTTCTGTGGATTACCTTTTGGCATCAAGAACCAACTTTTTGGTTTGACTTCTGTTGTCTATTTATAATTGCTCTTCATATATTCTGGTGATGAGTTTATCTGTTAAATATACTCTGTAGCTTCAATAGCAAGGCCATATGAAGGATTTCATTAGCAATTTTATTTCTAGGTAAACTTAGATTTGTGAGGTACTGTAATAGCTATAATTGAAGAGTTGTTGGGAGTGGTCTTAGGATGCTTTTCTGTTTAGATGTCTTCATCCTTACCAAAAGTATCAAAACAAGCTGTCAGAAGATTGTTTTCTAAGAATTCTGGGCAGTCAAATCAGAGTTAAATGTTAGTAATAGGAGAAATTATGTGTGTGAGTGGGTGTGAGGATTATATGGAAATTCCTCATACTTTCAGTGTAATTTTTTTTGTAATTCTAAAACTTCTCTAAAAATAAAGTTTATAAAAAATGTAAAAACAAAACAAAAACAAAACCTGTAGGATTACTATGTGGTGCTGAGTCCTGCAGTCTGCCTCAAAAGCACGTAAGAGGAATTTGGCCTTTTGCTGTTATGCTGCAGAGTGGCTGGAAATAAATACGGTTTTGTTATTAAAAAACAACAACAACAACAAAAACGGTTTCCAAACTTTTAACATTTCAACTCATTCTACTGTTTCAACAAGAATCTTTGAAAAATATATACAAGGGAGGAGTAGCCAAGAATTTGTGGGCATATTTTTAAGCCACCATATATGGGAATGTCAATATCAAAGACATTGTGGTTATATGATCAAAGAGTTTGGGGAAGACTTGCAACTATATTGAAATGCGTCCATCATCAAGCAAGGTGAAATCTCCCCAAGCATACTGAGTTGTTTGAAGAAAGAACATGTTAATAGAAGAGGGCTAGTTTCCAAGGCATATATGGAAGGAAGGCCCAAGGGCACAAGTTTTCTCATAAAAGGACAGGCAAACTTGGTGTTGAGATAGGAACCTATCTTGCCTGGGTGAACTATCTGACAAGATCATACATTTCCCCTGGTTAGGGGATACCCTTGGGGAAGATTGTTAAGCAGTGTCCTAGGCAGTAGGCATGAGGGTTTCAGTAAATATAAAGAAAAAACTCATTTAATATCAATAAATTGCTAATTTTGGGGAAAAAATAAATGATGGTAGAGCCAGGACTATCTCTAGGTCAACCTTTTGGTCTTGGGCTTCTGGGACAGCTCCAAATGGAGATGTAACTATTGGTTTAGGGTGTGGGGAACAATAGCAAGAAATTAATGCTAAATCAGTTCATCTCTCCTCTCCCAAACTCTTGAATATTCTATGTAATATACTAGGATTGTGTAATTTAAAATCAGTGAAGGAAGGCAACACTTTTGGTAAATATATTGTAAAAGGCCAAACTTTTCTTTCTTTTTTTTTTTTTTAAAAGAGGTACTGGAGATTGAACCCAGGACTTCGTACATGGGAAGCAGGCAGTCAACTTCTTGCGCTACATCTGCTCCCCCCCAACTTTTCTTAAAGAAGCATTGATAGGAAAAAGAAGAGTTATAAGGAGAAAAAGTAAATTATAAGGAACAGAAAATTGAGCATTCAGTAGCAATATAGGCAGTAAGCAGTGGACACTAAGATTGAATATAGCTAGTGGCCAAAATAAAGCATCCCTATAGTACCTCCCCTATTGTAGCCCTTGAAGAGTTGAAGCCTTGAAGCAGTGCCATTTACCCAACTAGGTGCAAGTTGTTGGGTACCATCCACAACATACCCTCAAATCTGATGCTACTAATGAATTCGCATTTTCAAGAAAAGGTGTATAGCTTTTCTTTGAAAATTCTATGACCATGCATAGAATGGCATGGTCAGTATTGTTGGCAGCTATTATGATTTGTTTGTAGCTGCCTGAAAATTTTACATACCTGGAATAAGTTGATTTTTAATGGTTCTAAATAAAGCTTATTATGAACTTCATTTATTATTTAGTTTATTATGGTTATCATGAAATATGCTGTCATTCAAATTTTTTAATACCAAATTATGGTTTGAATTGTGATTGTTGTTTTACTTCATGAAGTCATCTTGAATTTTTAAAGGATCCCTTTAAAGAAAAGGGTAAATGTCTTTAAATGTATTTTATTTATTTATTTATTTATTTATTTATTTATTTATTTATTTGGTTACATATCTCCCCCTTTCTGCTTGCTCTTGCTGTGTTCATTTTTTTATGTGTGTTCTTCTGTGTCTGCTCTGTCTCCCCCTGTTGCGGCAACGCACCAAGTCAGCTCACTGCGCAGGCGGCTCTGCTCCATTCACGAGCGGCTTTTTGCTTCCGTTCCCGGGCAGCTCTGCTCTGTTTGCAGGCGGCTTGCCCTGCCTGTGGCGGCTTTTTGCCCTGCCCACGGTGGCTCTGCCCCGCCCACGGCGGCTTGCCGTTCTCAAGGCGGTCTGCCTGCTCGGAGAGGTCCCCGGGAACTGAACCCGGGGCCTCCCATGTGGTGAACCAGCGCCCTATCCACTGGGCTATGGCCGGCCCCCTTTAAATGTATTTTAAATGTATTTTTAACTAGTTAGTTGATACCTTGAAATTTTAAGATGCTTCATCAAATTTCTTAGCCTCTTGTAAACTTTGTATGGAATGGACTTATTTTTAATAAACAAAATAGTTAAATGAACTAATTAACATTAACTGTGCTGCTGAGAACACAGCATCTTCTGTAAATGTTGAAATTTGATTCTTTTATTTTCCGTTTCTCATATTTCACTGAAAATTTTCATTTTAGTTTAAATGGAATTCATTTGAAATTTTTACTGTTCGATTCCTTTAATTCTGAAGGCTTGTGATTTTCATTAACTGGCAAATTTCCTTTTTTAAAAAAATGTTTCTCCTTATATAACTTTTCTTAGTCAGATGTTGAATTTCGTGGGTTGATCCACTCTGTCTTTTATGTTTTATCTTCTCTCAAGTTTTACATTTTTCTCTTTTACTTTGTGTTCTATCGGGAGCTTTCTTTGCCTTTACTCATCCAATCTTTCTATTTATTTTTAATTTTGGCAAACAAAAGTTTAAATGTTTCCAGGAAGGTTTCTCCCCTGCCTTTTTCTGATGGTCCCATTTTCCCAGGCTTGAGGGGATGTGTGTGCATGCATTGGTTAGCAAGTGCACAGGCATGCAAGTGCACATCTGGGTGTAAAACGCTCGTGCAGAAGAGCCTAATAAAGAAGCCTTTCCATAGATTTTGAGTCACTCCTTGCTACTCAATCCTATTTATGCTGCTCAGAAATTTCAATTCTGTTCAAGGTAGATTAATTTCTCTCTGCTGTTCCAATCCCCCTATGAGAATTCTAAGTTGTAGCATTGGTGTGGTACTGTCCTGTAATGGCCTTCTATCCTTTTTATTTGCATCTTATAAGAATTTGCTATGACCCTTTAGGTACTGGTGTCACACACTTTCTGCCTCTGCCTTATTTTCTTGCTCTTATGATACTGTTTATCATTTTATTTAGATTCCATTGTGAGATTTGAAGCAAGGGAGTAAAGTAATTCAAATTTTTATTATTTTTTTTAGAGAGATAACCAGGGATTGAACCCAGGGCCTTGTACATGAGAAGCAGGCGCTCAACCACTGAGCTACACCCACTCCCCTTTTTATAATTTTTTTAAGGAAAATTTTCAAACATACCCCACGAGAATACAGTATCACTCATCATCCAGCTTCAATAAATTGTCAGTACATGGCCAATCTTTATATATCCATATCCCTACCCATCCTCCCCTGACCCTACCAGCTTCATGTGCATGCATGTATGCTCACAAATGCATGCACCCATATACATGTATAAAATAAGTCTTCTTTTTAAAAAAAACAATTGCAGTACTATTATCACATCTAAAGAAATCTCTTAATAGCAGATATTCAGTGTTCAAATTTCCTCAGTTGTTTCATAACTATCTTTTTGTAGTTTGCATCAGGATTCAAACAAGGATCATCATTGCGATTAGTTGATATGTCTTTTGAAGGCTCTGTTTTAGTTTGCTAAGGCCTGCTAAGGCAATATACAAGAAATATGTTGGCTTTTATGTTGGGAATTTATTAGGTTACAAGCTTATGGTTATGAGGCTGTGAAAGTGTCCAAATCAAGGCATCATCAGGAGATGTCTCACCAAGTTGCAGTTATGGGTGATGAAACACATGGCAGGGCAAAATGCTGACCTGCTCATCTCCCTCCTCTCCTCCCGCCTCCTCTCTTCAGCTTTGAGCTGCTCCGTGGGCCTAGCTTCTCTGGGGAGCTTCTTCCTGTTCTTCTGTGCTCCACTGATTCCAGCCTCCAGGCTCCAGCATCATGTAACTCTTCTGTCTCTGAGGCTTTTTTCTGCATGTTTCTAATTTCAGCCCTCTGTTTATAAAGGATTCCAGTGAGAGGACCAAGATCCACCCTGGATCATGCCTCACTGAAGCAATCCAATCAGAGGCCCCCCAGCTGAATCCAGTAATCAAATGGTCCCACGCTCACAGGAATGGATTAGCTCCAAGAACATGATCTTTTCTGGAATCCACCAAAAGCTTCAGACTGTCACAGGCTCTATTCATCTATGCCACTTCTCTTTTTCCTCCCCTTGCCATTTATTTGTTGAAGACATAGGCAATCTGTCAGGTAGCATTTTTCCCACATACTAGATTTTGTTGATTGAGTTGCCATGCTGTTTTTGTTTTTGTTTTTTTAATGTTTCTTTATCTCCTACATTTCCTAAAATTTGAAAATTGTTGTAGCACCTTGGCGAGGATCAGCTTTGATTTTTAAAAATTTTAGTATAATTTTTTCATAGGTGGTATTGTGTATATCTATAAGAACACATACAATGTCTGATTTTCTTTCTTTGTGATATTAATATTGATCAGTGGATATAGGTGTTATCAGCCTGATACATCTTTTATAAAAAGTTACCCATTTCACATAAGCGTCTCAGCAGCCATGGGTCCAAATTACCTTTTTTGTTGTTGTTGTTATATTAGAGAAGCTGTGAGTTTACAGAACAATCATGCATAAAATAAAGGATTTGCATATACCACCCCACCACCAACATCTTGCATATTGGTGTGGAATATTTGTTACTATTAATGATAGCACTTTAAAAAAAATAATTATACTATTCTTTTAACAGTAGTTACCTTTGTTACAGTTGATGAAAGATTATTAAAATAGTTCTGTCAATTGTCCATTATTGCCTTAGGTGTATTATTACCATCTTGTATTAGTATAGTACATCTGCTATAATTCATGAGAGAACATTCTTATAATTGTACTATTATATTGTCCGTTATCTACAATAAGGCTCACTGTATTGTACAGTCCTATGTTTTATCTTTTATTTTTCTAGTAATATATACATCCTAAAGTTTCCACCTTTAACCATATTCATCTGTACAGTTCAGTGCTATTGATTATGGTCACAATAATGTTCTACCATCAGGACCATCCATTTTCAAACCTTTACCATCAGCCTAAATAGAAGTAACGTACAAGTTAAGCATCAACTCCCCATTTTCTAATCCCATTTTAACTCCTAGTAACCTATATTCTACATTCTAACTTTATGAGTTTGCTTGCTAAAATTTGTTCATAACAGTGAAGTCATACAATATTTGTCCTTTTGTATCTGGCTTATTTCACTCAGCATAATGTCCTCAAGGTTTATCTATGTTGTCACATGAATCAGGACTTCATTCCTTTTTATAGCTGAATAATATTCCATTGTATGTGTGCAAATATCTTTTCGAGCCCATGCTTTCAGTTCTTAAGGGTATATACCTTGTAGCAGGATTGGCAGACTATATAGTAATTTTATACTTAGCTTCCTGCGGAACTGCCAAACTGTATTCCACAGCTGCTGTACCATTTATATTCCCACCGCAATGAATGAGTGTTCCTATTTCTCCACATCATCTCCATCACTTCTAGTTTTTTTTTTTAATGGCCATTCTAATGGGTGTGAAATCATTTGTCATTGTAGTTTTGATTTGCATTTCCCTAATAGCTAGTGATGTTGAGCATCTTTTCATGTGCCTTTGAGCCATTTGTATTTCCGCTTTGGAGAAATGTCTGTTGAAGTCTTTTGTCCATCTTTTAAATTGTTTGTCTTTTAATTGTTGAGTTGTAGGATTTCTTTATATATTCTGGATATTACACCGTTATTGGATATGTGGTTTCCAAATATTTACTCCCATTGAGTAGGTTATCTTTTCACTTTCTTGACAAATCCCTTTGATATACAAAACTTTTTAATTTTGAGTAGTTCCCATTTGTTTTTTCTTTCTTTGTTTGTACTCTGGGTATAAAGTCTAAGAAACATTGCCTACCACAGGATCTTGAAGATGCTTTCCTACATTTTCTTTTAGGATTTTTATAGTCCTGGTTCTTATATTTAGGTCTTTGATCCATTTTGAGTTAATTTTTATATGTGATATGAGATAAAGATCCTCTTTAATTTTTTTGGCATATGGATATCCAGTTTTCTCAGCGCCATTTGTTGAGAGACTGTTTTTCCCAGTTGAGTGGACCTGGCAGCCTTGTCAAAAATCAGTTGCCATAGATGTGAGGGTCTATTTTTGAACTCTCAATTTGATTCCATTGGTTAATATATCTAACCTTATGCCAGTAGAATACTGTTTTTTTTTGTTGTTGTTGTTATTTAACATTTATTAGTGTTTTATAATTGTAAAGTGCCTTAATTTTTTTAATTTGAGAAGTTATGAGTTAACAAAACAATTATGCATACACAGGATTCCTATATATTACCCCACCACCAACACCTTACATTGTTGTGATGCATTCATTATAAATGATGAAAGAACGTCGTCATGATTTTATTGTTCCCTATAGTCAATTGCTTATATTTGGTGTGTTTTCCCCGCAAACCATCCTATTATTAACACTATGTATTAGTATTGTATATTTGTTACAGTTCATGAGAGAATGTTTTCAAATTTGTACTGTTAACCAGAGTCTATCATTTGCCTCAGGGTTTACTGTGTTATATGGTCTCCTGCCTTATCCAATTCATCCAAAGTATCCACTCAGTGGCTCTCAATTTCATCACAGAGTTGTACTGTCATCAGCTCAGTCCATTTCAGAATGTTTTCATTAATCTAAAAGGAAAAATCCCATATCCCCCCCATTATTGGCCCTTAGCACTGATGTAGTATCTTCTTTACCATTGCTGTAAAAATATTGCAATATTACTGTTAACTATAGTCTATATGTTACATTAGTTGTATTTTTCCCATGTATCCCCATATTCTTGACGCCTTGTAATAGAGGAACATTCTTGGATTTGTACTATTAACCACAGTCATCATCCACCACCAAAATCACTATGTTCTATAGTCCCTAAGATTATCCTCTTTCTTTCAATTGGCATTAACTTCCCTGGATTATCCCTTTCGTCCACAATCACGTTTGTAAATCAGCAGTGTTGATTATACACACTAGAATGTGTTATCATCAACTCTAACCATTTCTCCACATTTACAATTCCCCTTATTAAGCATTCTACATACATTCAGCATCAACTCCTCCTTCCCAACCCTCATTCTATCTCCTGGTAACCTATAATCTAGATTTTACCTCTGTGAGTTGCCTCATTGTATTTAGTTCATATTAGTGAGACCATACAATATTTGTCCTTTTGTGTCTGGCTTATCTCACTCAGTGTCCCCAAGGTTTATCTATGTTGGCATATGCATTCCAAGTTCATTTCTTCTTACAGTTGAATAGTATTCCATCGTATGTATATACCACGTTTTGTTTATCCATTCATCAATTGCTGGGCACCTGGGTTGTTTCTGTCTTTTAGCAATTGTGAATAGTGCTGCTATGTCTGTTTACGTCCTTGCTTTCAGTTCTTCTGAGTATATTCCTAGTAGTTGGATTGCTGGATCATATGGCAGTTCTGCTTCTTGAGGTACTGCCAAACTCTCATCCCCAGAGGCTGCAG
This sequence comes from Chaetophractus vellerosus, assembly GCA_004027955.1. Lineage (NCBI taxonomy): Eukaryota > Metazoa > Chordata > Mammalia > Cingulata > Chlamyphoridae > Chaetophractus > Chaetophractus vellerosus. Next base: position 13,109 of record PVKH010019612.1, read on the forward strand.
CATTCTACATTCCCACCAACAGTGAAGGCTATCTCATTGTAGTTTTGGTCTGCATTTCATTTCCCTAATAGCTAATGATGACCATCTTTTCTCATTTTTGTATTTGGCCATTTGTATTTATTCTTTGGAAACTTTTCTGTTCACGTCTTTTGCCCATATTTTAATTTGGTTGCATGTCTTGTATCGTTGAGTTGTATGACCTCTTTATATAACATGAACATCAGACCCGTATCAGATTTCTGAACATTTTCTACCAATGAGTAGGCTGCCTTTTCACCTTCTTAACAAAGTCATTTGAAGTACAAAAGTGTTTAATTTTGAGGAGGCCCATTTATCTATTTATTCTTATGTTGCTTGTGCTTTGGGTATAAGGTTTAAGAAACCACCACCTACCACAAAGATGTTTCCTTATATTTTCTTCTAGGAGTTCAATGGTTCTACCTTTTATTTATGGGTCCTTGATCCATTTTGAGTTAATTTTTGTATAAGGTGTGAAATAGGGATCCTCTTTCTTTCTTTTGGATATGTATATCCAGTTTTCCTTGCATTATTTGCTGAAGACTGCTCTGATCGAGTTGGGTGGATTTGACAATCTTCTCAAAAATCACTTTACTGAATATATGAGGGTCTGTTTTTGAGTTCTGGATTTGACTCCATTGGTCAATATGTCTGTCTTTATGCCAGTAGCTATGCTGTTTTTACCACTGAGGCTAAGTAATATACTTTTAAATCAGGAATTGTGAGTCCTTCAACTTTGTTCTTCATTTTCAGGATGTTTTTGGCTAATCAGGGCCTTTTATCCTTCCAAATAAATTTGATAGTTGGATTTTCCATTTCTGCAAAGTAGGCTGTTGGAAATTTGATTGGGATTGCATTGAATCTGTAAATCTACTGGGATTGGCTGAATTGACATCTTAACCAAATATTTAGTCTTCCAATCCATGAACAGGGAATGTCTTTCATTTATGTAGGTCTTCTTTGATTTCTTTTAGCACTGTTTTGTAGTGTTCTGTGTACAAATCCTTTATATCTTTGGTTAGATTTATTCCTAGATATTTGCTTCTTTTAGTTGGTATTGTAAATGGGATTTTCCCCTTGATTTCCTCCTCAGATTGCTCGTTACTAGTGTATGGAGACACTCCTGATTTTTGTGTGTTGATCTTGTGTCCCACCACTTTCTTAAAGTTGTTTATTAGCTCTGTAGGCTTTGTTGTAGATTTTTTGCATCTTTTTATATATAGATGATATGCATCATATCATCTGCAAATAGTGAAAATTTTATTTCTTCTTTTCCAATTTGGATGCATTTTATTTCTTTTTCTTGCCTCACTGCTCTGGCTAGAATTTCTAGCACAATGTTGAATAACAGTGGTGAGGGTGGGCATCCTTGTTTTGTTCCAGATCTTAGAGGGAAAACTTTCAATCTTTCATCGTTAAGTAGGATGTTAGCTCTGGGTTTTCCATACATTTCCTTTATGATGTTGAGGATATCTCCTTCTATTCCTATTTTTTTTAAGTGTTTTTATCAAGAAAACATGCTGGATTTTGTCAAACGCCTTTTTGCATCAACTGAGATGATCATTGTTTTTTTCCCCTTTGCATTAATGTGGTGTATTACATTAATTGATTTTCCTGTGTTGAACCACCCTTGCATACCTGGGATAAAACCTACTTGATCATGGTGTATAATTCTTCTAATG
>PVKH010019613.1:0-14802 GCA_004027955.1 Chaetophractus vellerosus
TTTTTTAGTACAAATGAATCCTACATATGCATAATTACAGACCCACCCAGCTGGATATATATTTTTAACACTGATAATTTAATACATTATGCATATTTGAAATTTATACTTTTTTAAACAGAAATTCGGATTTTTATTACTATGTATCTGCCCTCCGTCAAACAATCAGAATCAATTGGCTTTAACTACATTTTGAATACCATCATAATTACCATTCCACTGGGTATAAGTTAATAGGAGATGCACATCATTATTGACATAATCCTTTATAGATCTGTAGATTGTGTAGATTATAGAAGGAGGCACTAAGGTAGGGTTTCTTTACCATTTTTGTTCCACAAACCCCTTTGCCAGTCTGGTGAAAACCACAGACCCCTTACTAAGTCCACAGTATACCGTGTATTATTTAATAAATATTTTATGAGTCTGCTATAGCTACTTTGTCAGGTGTGGGCTGACTGGTCTAGGTGGCCTCAGCTGGGATGGGTTGTCCTAACATGTAGCCTGGGTTTGATTATCTGGTGACTGGGCAGGGTGCCATGAGAGAATGAAGCATGTAGGGTCTCTTGGAGTCTAGGCTTAGAACTGGCTCAGTCACTTCTACCACACTCTATTGGTTTCAGGGCCAGTAGCCTTCACCTCTGGATAGTAGGAGCAGCAAAAGTATGTTGAAAGGGGGCATACATAAATACAGGGAAGGGAATAATTGTGGCCATTTTTGTAAATAGTCTACTGTACCCAATGTCTTAAATAGTAAATAGTCTACTATACCCAGTGTCTTTGGTTTCTTTATGAGTTTATTATAAAATTTTGATAATCATTGCATCATCAGTTTATCTGTTGTATAAAACAGAGAAGAAGCCAGCAACTTTTGCTTTTAAAACAATGCAACTGGCATTTAAAAGTAAAAATGTTCATATGTTAAAATGAACGTATGTTAAAATCTTGTGTTAAATATATAGTGCTCAAAATTAGACCAAAATCTTAATATTTCTTCTTCTTTTTTTTTTTTTTGGAGGACCAGATTAGACTAATGATTGCAGCACATGTAGAGGCTCTTTCAGAAATACAGTTGACAGGATTTGGTGTCTAACTGGATAGACCAGAGAATCATTAATGATGCTGAGTTTTTTTACTTTGTAATATGGTGTGGTTGATGATACCTTTGGGGTCATTTAACTAAAAATTGTATGCTGGATAGTATTTCTTTAAAATATCCAATTAGCCACAGTTGCATGAGAAAAATGTGTTTTTCATCATGTATATATGACTTTTGTAGTAGATGACTCTGGATTTAGGTCTAAAGAGGTCAAATGTTTGGGGAAAATAACTGCTATAGAAACTATGCCCCAATTGTGTTCCATCTCATGAGAAAAAGAATATAGATTAATTTGAAGAAAGCAGGAAACTTGATTTCTTTTATTTTTGCTAGTAACCGTTTAGGTACTCTAAGGTGCTTGAGCTTTTGCACCTTCATCTACTTGTCTATGTAAAGGGGTTTCACACCTAAAAAAGAAGCCTTTTGACAGTCACAGCTCTAGGCAACTCCCCTCTTCCATCCAATTTTATAGGATAAGGATTAAATGAATGTATGTAAAAACAACAACAACAACTATTATACTGCCTAATGCATAGTAGCCATCAGCAAATGGTGGCCACATACACATATTTTGTATATATGGTCAGTTATGTGTGTATGCCTGTCTCCAGTAGACCCTGAACTCCCTCACAAAAGAGACTTTCTTGTACATTTCATTACTCCTAATAGGTTCTCAACAAATACTCAGGGGGTAAGCAGCCTCATTTTATTAGAAAAGAGGTGGAGGTTGCTGGTTAACTGGTGCTGTAGCTGATACTGGTAGCTCTTATAATGGTTTGCACTTTGGAATTGCTCAGCTTTTGGGAAGTTAGTATGCCACCGAACAGATAAGATACCAGGGGTAAGTCAGTGCACTTGACACTGAACCAGAGAGGCAACCCTTATACCGTCATGGTGACAGCTGAGTTAGAACTATCAGTAAATGCCACTGGTGCTGTACAGGAGAACTCCCATTTTGTTGCAATTTGCATTATATATGTTTCTCATTTAATTATGTGTACAAGTAAAATTATATTATGTTGTGCTAGATCAGTTCTTCAAAACCAATGGTGAATTCTTTGGTATAGTGTGGATACTTTTTCTTGAAGGCATACTGTTCTTATATTTCATCTCCTTAAGAGGCTACTGTGTTTTCAATCCAAGTGATGGAGATGATAACAAATAGTTAGATTTAGGATATATTTTGAAAGAAACAATAAAATTTGTTAATGTTAGGTATGGGAGATAGAAGGCTGAGCAATTGGAAGAATGGAGTTGTCAGTTACTGAGATGGAGAAACCTGCAGCAGGAACAGATTTTGTGTTGGGGCTCTCAGTGATTTAATTTTGGACAAAAAAGGAGATCTCAAATAGGCAGTTATACTTTTGAATCTGGGTTTGAGAGGGGTGTTTATGTGAGTGCATGCAAACACACGGTTTGCAAATTTCTCCTAGATGTGACTTGCTTTTTTCCTTCTCTTAACAATGTTTTTCACACAGCAAAAGTTTTAAATTTTGATGCAGTTCAGTTTATCAGATCTATTCCATTGATCTATTTGTTTATCTTGACAACTTATCAGAGAGTACTATACTGTCTGATTACTGTGGCTTTGTTTTAAGTCTGAAGTTAAGTAGTGCAAGATCTCCAAACTATAAAAGTTGTTTACACAGTCCTAGGTCCTTTTCATTGCTGTATCACTTTTTTTTTTAAGATTTATTTTATTTTATTTATTTCTGCCCTCCCCCCTCATTGTTTGTGCTCACTGTCTGCTCTCTGTGTCTATTCGTTGTGTGCTGTGTCTGCACGTCTTCTTTTTAGGAGACACCAGAAACCTAACGCAGGACCTCCCATCTGGGAGGGAGGTACCCAATCACTTGAGCCACACCTGCTCCCTGTTTGCTGTATCTCTTTGTGTCTCCTCCTTGTGTCTCCTCGTTGTGTCATCTTGTTGCATCATGTTGTTGCATCAGCTCACCCTGCCATCTCCTCACATCAGCTTGCTGTCTTGCTCATCTTCTTCAGGAGGCACCGGGAACCGAACCCAGGACCTCCCATGTGGTAGTTGGGTGTCCAACTGCTTGGGCCACATCTGCTTCCCACTGTATCACTTTTAAAATCAGCTTGTCAGTGTCTACAAACATGGTAAAACTCCATTGATTTCAGTTTATAATTTCTTTCAGAATTGTTTTGTAGTTTTCAATATGCAGGTTTTGCACATCTTTTGTTATATTTATCTCTACATATTTTAGATTTTTTTGATGCTATTGTAAATGGTATTTCAATTTCTGATTGTTCATTACAAATATATAAAAATAACTTGATTTTTGTATATTGATCCTGTATCCTGCAACCTTGTTAAACTCACCGGTTAGTTCTAGTAGCATTTTATACATTCAATATGATTTTCTACATAGATCATTATGATATCTGTGAATAAAGGCAGTTTTACTTCTTCCTTTTCAATATGGTGCCTCTATTTCATTTTCTTACCTTATCGAACTGGATAGCACCTTTAGTACAGTACTGACTAGAAGTGGTGACAGCACTTCCTGATTTTTTTTAAAGGGAAAAACAGTCTTTCACCAATAAAAATGTTAGCTGTAATTTTTTTGCGTTATGTCCTTTTAACCAAAAAGGAAATTCCGTCCTTTTCCTAGTTAGCTGATAACTTTTTTAAGGTCAAACTTACCTTGCACTGCTGGGATAGGTCACACTTTGTCAGGAACTATTTTCCTTTATATATATATTTTGGATTGCTAAATTCTTTTAAAGAATTTTTACATGTATGTTCATGTGAGATATTGGTCTGTAGTTTTCTTGTAGTTTGTTTATCTGTTTTGATATTGGTAATGCTGGCCTCATAGATTGAGAGTTTTTGGGAAGATTATGTATAGAGTTGGTATTAATTCTTTCCTAAAAGTTCTTTAGAATTCTCCAGTGAAGCCATCTAGGCCTGGGTTTTAGCTACAAATCCAATTTATTTAATAGATACAGAGCTATTTAGATCATGTATTTTTAAAAAATTCAACTTTAGTAGTTTACATCTTTCTTTTTTTTTAAAGATTTATTTTATTTTTATTACATATCTCCCCTCCCCCCGTTGCGGGGACGTGCCGAGGCCGGTCACTGCGCAGGCACGGCTTTCCCCGCTTGTGGGCGGCTTCTGCTTCCATTCACGGCTGGCTTTTTGCTTCAGTTCGCGGGTGGCTGGCTGCGCTCCATTCGTGGGCGACCTGCCCTGCCCGTGGCGGCTTTGCCCTGTCCGTGGCAGCAGTTTACATCTTTCAAGGAATCAATTGCCCATTTCATCTTAGTTGTCAAATTTATTACTATAAAATTATTAATCCTTGTTTTTATTTCTGAAGTCTGTAATGATGTCACCTATCTCATTCCTGATAATGGTAATTTGTGCCTTCTTTTTTTCCTGATCAGCCTGACCAGAGGTTTATCAATTTTGCCAGTCTTCTCAAGAAGCAGCTCTTTGTTTCATTGATTTTTCTTTATTGTTTTTCTATTTTCTTTTTAATTCATTTCTGCTCTAATCTTTATTAATTGCTCTTGTTCTACTTACTTTGGGTTTCTTTTTTTTTTCTTTCCCCAAATTTCTGATTGATTTGAGAGCTTTCTTCTTTTCTAATGCATTTAGTGTTATGTGTTTCCTAGGTTCTCTTTTAACAGCATCCCACAGATTTTGATTCATTGTGCTTTTATACTCATTCAGTTCAAAGTACTTTGTAATTTCCCTTTTGATTTCGTATTTGACCCTCTGGTTATTATGAATTATGTAGTGTCCAAATTTGGGGGTTTTCTGGAATCTCTTGTTATTTATCTTAATTTAATTCCATTGTGATCAGAGAATATACTCTGTATGACTTGAATCCTTTTAAGTTTAGTGAGACTTGTTTTATAACCCAGAATATTGTCTGTCTTAATTAGTGTTCCATGTATACTTGAAAAGAATATGCATTTTGCTATTCACGCATGAATTCTTCTGTAAATATCGATTAGGGAAAATTGGCTTATAGTCATGTTTACATCTTTATTTCCTTACTGATTATCTGTCTGCTTGTTCTATCCATTATTGAGAGGGAGATGTTGGAATTTGACTATAATTTTGAATGTATCCATTTCTCTTTGCTATTCTATGAATTTTTACTTTGTTAATTTTGAAGCTGTGTTACTGGGCACTGAAACCTTAAGGGTTGTTAATTTTTCTTGACCCTTCTATTATTATGAAATTACCCTCTTTGGCTCAGTTAATGTTCTTTGCTTAAAATATTAACAGAGCCATGCCAGCTTTCTTTGATTATTTCTAGCATGGTATATATTTTTCCTGTCTTACTTTTAATCTATTAGTGTCTTTATGTTTGTAGTGTTTTTTTGTAGGTAGCATATGGTTGGGTCTTCTGACAATGTCTTCCTTTTACTTGGGGGTATTTTGACCATTTACATTTGTGTGTATTGAATATGGTTGAGTTTAAATCTACCATTTTGATATTTTCTATTGTCCCTTCTGTTCTTTGTTTCCTTTTGCCTTTTTTTTAAGAATAGTTTTTTTAAAAAATATAATTCCATTTTATCTCCTTTGTTGGTTTATTAGCTATAAGTCTTTGTTGAGTTATTGTAATGATTGCCTAAAGGTTTATGGTATACATCTTTAAATTATCACAGTCTACCTTTAAGTGCTATTTTACTACTTCATATATAATATAAGAATCTCTTAACAGTATACTTCCCTTTAGTCCTGTCCCAGCCTTTAAGCTAGTCTATTATACATAAACCTCACAATAATTATTATTTTTGCTTTATACAGTCTGTTATCTTTTAAAGAGATTTAAATAATAAGAATAACCATCTTATGTATTTGCCCATGTTCTTTGAATTTCTGGTCCTCTTTTTGTATAGATCCAGGTTGTCATCTTTTCCTTGAAGATGTTCCTTTATCATCTCCTGTAGTTGAGGTCTGCTGGCAATGAATTCTTTCTGCTTTTAAGTATCCAAAGATGTCTTTATTTCACCTTTGTATTTGATTATTTTCCTTGGATAAAATATTCTAGGTTGATAGTTTTAAAATTTTTTTCTTTAGTAAAGAATTCTAGGTTAATGGGTTTGTTTTATTCTGTTTTCGTTTATTAAAATTTTAATACTTTAAAGATATCACTCTACTGTCTCCTTGCATTATTTCCAAGGTGTAATCTGCTGTCCTCCTTATCTTTGTCTATTTGGATGTAATTTGTCTTTTTTCTCTCATTATTTTTAATATCTTCCCTTTAAGCATTGATTTTAAGCCATTTTATTTATTATGTGTCTTGATTTAGTTTTCCTCATCTTTCTTGTGCTTTGGATTTGCTGGGCTTCTTGGATCTGTGGCTATATAATTTTCAACGACTTTGGGAAAATTTTGGTCTGTTTTTTTACCTTTTTTTTAAGAATAGGTTTTTTTAAAAAATATAATTCAATTTTATCTCTATCTGATATTTTCTATTACTCTTTCCCTCTCTCTTCCCTTTCAGGCATTCAGTTTACACCTATATTTGATTTCTTGAAGTTGTCCCACAGCTCATTGATGCTCTGGGTTTTTGTCTGTTTTTTCTCCATGTGTTTCTTTTTTGTATAGTTTCTGTTGCTTTGTCTTCAAGCTCACTTATCTTTTCTTCTACAATATCTAATCTGCCTTTAATCACACCTAGTATGTTTTTTATGTTTTCTATGTGTCTGCTTGTGTTTATTCTTTCCTTTAGCTTCTTGAACATATGGAACACAGATAAGATAACTTTTAGTGCCCTTGTTAATACTTCTATCACCTATGTCAGTTCTGGCTTAGTTTTAGTTGATTGGTTTTTCTCCTTGTTATGGGGTATATTTTTCTGCTGCTTTGCATGCCTGGTAATTTTTGATTGGATGCCAGGCTATAGATTTTAACTTGTTTTGAGTGTTACATATTCCTAAACTTTGTTCTGGAAATTGGTTAAGTTACTTGAAAACAGCTTGAAATTTTTTGTTTTTCCTTTTAAGTTTTGTAGACAGCACCAGGGTTGTTGTTTATTCTAGGATTATTATTTTTTTTGCACTACTGAGGCAAGATCCATAGGGTTTCTCAACCTGAGTGCTGTTAACGTTTGGGATTATGTAATTCTTTGTCTTGGGGTGGGGTGTCTGTCCTATTCATTATAGATTTTTAGTATCATCCCAGTTCCTACCCACTAGATGTCAGTGGCATCCTGCCCCAGTTAGGACAATCAAACATGTTTCCAGATTTTGTCAAATGTCCCTGGGAGTGGGGTAGGGTTAAAATCACCCCCAGTTGAGGACCGTTGCTAACCTATGCCCTGACAATTGTGAGGCTTGCCTCTCTGGCAGTTGGGAACAGGCACTATTCCTAGCATTGTGCACTATTCCCTCTAATCTTTTTAGTTGGTCCTTGTGCCTTAAGTAGTTTCCTCATATGCATGCAATAATTAGTACCCAACTGTATAATCAAGAATGACCCTCTGCAGATTCCTGAGTAGACGTTATGTCTCTCTTCTCTCCTGTGAATTCTAGGTGTCTTGCTTTCTCTATATACCCAGCTTTGTCTCTTCAACTCAGGGAGACTGCCTTCCCCATGCTGGGGCTTGTAAACTTTCCTCTCAGCAATAAGCTGGGGTGATGGATTGTAGGATTCATCTGGGAGATGTTTTCCATCTCTTAAAGATCACTGTTCCTCATCATTTGATGTTCAATGTCCAAAGAGCTTTTGTTTCCTATATTTTGTTCATTTTTTCAGTTGTTCCAGGTGGGAGGACAAAACTGGTTCCTGTTACTCTCTCTTAAAGGAGGAAATTTTCTTTTCTTTTTAAGCTTTAACTTATTTGAAAAGTGTCATCTTGACTAATCTTTCCTAATGAACTTGTTTCCTGTTTCATGTTTTCTGAATGGATTTTCTTAAAGCGTAGCATAATTTTTTAAAAATTAAAATGACTGAGTAGAACTCTAATGTAATGTGCAACATAGAGCCCAGCTTGTTCTAGAAGTTACTTTGAAAAATAATTTCAGAAAGCATCTAGCTATGTTTTTTTTTTTAACACTTTCTGTCCTTAATATTCTTTAAGGGTTTTCTCTCTTGCATAACCTTATTATAAGACTTGTCATTTAATTTTTGAAGATTAGAGATATATGTGTATATAAAGATTTTACATGATGCCTGGCATATAACACTTCCCAAATATGTGAAGATAACATTCACAGAAGTTAAATAACTTGCTTAAAGTAAGCTATGAGCTGCTGAAGCAGAATTTGAAATTCAGTGTGTCTGATTCCCGACATAAGGCAGGCCATATTGCTAAATGAAATTGTCCGAACTATCCAAAGATGTCATTCTGTCATGGATTGGGTGAGTTCTCACTTGTTGGTGATGTCTGTGTGCAGACTATGCAATTTGGGATGTTGAAGCAAAGATGTAGGCATGCAGTAGCAATTGAACTAGATGATCTTTTTAAAATTCCTTCTCAAATTCTTAAAGCCTTCAATGGTATTAAGTGTTGAACAGGGTTTGGATGAATGAAAGTAATAATTTTAAGGTAAAGGCATCCCAGGCTGAAGACATAACATTTAAGTTAGGTAACAAGAAGAAAGAAAGCAAGACATGACTTTGTTAGAATCTAAGAAAAGTATTCTACAATAGACTATATTTATATTCTATAAAATGCCAGAGGTACTATGCAGTATAAATAAAACCTTACTGTATTCTGCATATCTTATAGTACTGTGGTTTTAAAATATTCTCTACCGTTATAAAGATTGATAATACTTTTAACTCTTATGTCAAATTATTAAATACTAAACGTTCTGATTGTCACTACCATTGCAACAAATTTAAATAGAGACTATGTTTTGGAAAAGTATGTTCTGTATAATGTGACCTCCATTTATGTTTGCAGGCAGAAGCAACAAATTACCCACCTACACGAGAGGATAAGGGATAATGAATTACGAGCACAACATGCCATGTTAGGACATTATGTAAATTGTGAGGATTCTTATGTGGCTAGTTTGCAGGTAAGACAAAATTTCGTAGTTGTTTTCTTAGTAAAGCATGTGTTAATAATGTGCTTATCTTGTGAGATTAGAAAAAAATTAGCTTTTGAATCAACAATGCATTCATATGGTTCATATTTATATGTGTAGTGAAAAGTGTCCAACTGCTGTCTTCTATCTTTTCAGTTCATACCACCTCCCCAACAAATCGGAACTACTGTTATTAGCTTCTAGTGTATTCTTCCAGTTTATGCATATCCTAAACAAATATAAATGTATTTTATCTCCCCAACTTTCACAAGGAGTATCAGAATATATACATTAGCCTTTACTTTTTATTTATATTATATAAAATTATATAAAATTAAAAAGTTATTAACCATCATTACATAGTATCCCTTTCATTTGCTTTTACAGCTGCATGGTATTTCATTGTATGGGGGATAGCATAATTTATTTAACCTATCCTTTACATTGCAAAGTTTGGGTTGTTTCCAGGTTTGTGCTATTATGAGCAATGCTGTGATGAATAACTTTTTAGAAACATTGTTTTGCTCATGTGCAAATATTTTTGTACGTTAAATTTCCAGAAGTGAAGTTTCTAGATGTTGTATGAGTTTTAAATTTTTATTGATATTGTCAAATTGCCATCCAGAAGAGTTTGTTGTGTTCCAATCTTTAGCGCCTACCAGAAGTCTTTAAAACTTCCTCCCCCAGCCACGCTAACAATGTTTTATCAAATTCTACGATTGTTGCCCTTTTAATAGATTTACATAAAGAGGGGAATAAGTTATATGCATGTTGTTTTAATATGTACTTTTCTGAAGAGTAATGTTGAACTTTTTATATATTTCAGAGGTATTCATATTTCTTTTTCTGTGAATTGTCTTTTCATGGCTGTTACTTATTTTTTTGTTAGGTTTTTGCTTATCGATTTTTGGAACCCTTTGTATATAAAAGGGATTAGCTTTTTATTTGTGATTTGATTTGCAAATATATTTTCCCAATTTGTCATACTATTTTCTTTCCATGTACATCATTCTATTTCTTTTTCCACCACCAAGTCTCTCTGATTCTAATGAGTATTTTATAAATGAGTCCCACCTTTACAAACAAGTCCATTTGACAAAACAGTTATGAAACATCCACTTTGTCAAATGCTAGGGTCACAAAAGTGAAGAGCAGTCCTTGCCTTTATGGATCAGAACCTACAAAAGGATTTGATCATAAAGGAAAGCATGTTATCCCTTCCTTCAGAAATTATTTGTGTTCACTATCGTTAAGGAAATGTTGAGGCCTAAGGAATGTAAGTGTGAATGAGATTGGTTTTTACCTTCAAGTCTAATGGGAACAGAGACGTAGGGTCTGTGAGGCCTCCTAACAAAATTCATATGACTTGGAAAGACTAGTTTCCCTAATTAGTACAATTAGTACTCTTCTTTTTTAAGAGTTTTCCTTAAAACACATTTATATATCTTTCTATATGAACTTTATAGTTCGCTTGATTATTTCCAAAAGGAAAAAAGTGCTATTGGCATTTTTATTGGGATCAAAAGGGAGGACTGATAAATTTATCATGGTATATAGTTCTGTGGATGGAGTTATTTTTTGTCCTCTTCATTAAAATCTTTATTACCAGAATTAAAATCATTTTAGGTGGAATTTTCTCCTCCAGTATATCTCTAAATGTATTTTGTTTATAAGTGTTAAAGGTATTGCTATGTGTATACTGAAAATCAGGAAATACTGAGAGACTAAATAACTAACAAACTTACCTGAGCAGAGGCATTAGACATAGCTATTCCAGTTTGTCTTTCATTTTAGTTACTAATACATCAAAAGAATTCATTATGATTTATTTGGTCTCAATGTATGAATTCCTATTACATGATAGCAAGGCTCTGTGGTACTGAGATTAATAGTGAACTTTAAAAAATGTATTTATATGCTATGTAAGTAGTATAATTTGTTTTGATAACTATTTTTAGTGGAACCATTCTATTTCTCCTTCTAACATCATTCTGCGTGACAGTTTTACTTGAATTATACATATTATTATAGCACTAAAAGCATGTAAAAAATTGTGAAACTGAAAACTGAAAAAGCACTTTTTTTTGACACAACAGAGGCCAGTAGAGGGCTCTCAAAGTCAGTCTGCAAAGACAGATAATAAATATCTGGAAGGATATGGAAAAGGGGCTGCTAAAAATATTAGAACGATTTAAAAATCATGTTGGAAATTAAAATATGGTTGAAAAATTTTTTTTTATAGGGGCAGTTCATAAAGGGCAATACAATGAAAATTCTAAGTACAAAATGGATATGATAAACATGAAAGATGAACTTTTATATTTAGTAAATAGCCGATAAAATGGCAAGGATTAGAAGAAACAATAAATAAGATAAAATTTTTCTTTAACGGGGCCGGCCGTAGCCCAGTGGATAGGGCGCCAGTTCACCACATGGGAGGCCCCAGGTTCGGTTCCCCAGGAGCTCTCCGGGTGGGCAGATCGCCTTGAGAATGGCAATCCGCTGTGGGCGGGGCAGAGGCACCATGGACTGGGCAAGGTCGCCAAGGGCAGGGTAAAAGCTACCACGGACAGGGCAAGCCACCTGTGAACGGAAGCAAAAAGCCGCCTGTGAACGGAAGCAAAAAAGCCACCCGCGAACGGAGCAGAGCCACCCGCGCAGTGAGCTGACTCGGCGTGTTGCCGCAACGGGGGGAGACAGAGCAGACACAAAAGAACACAAAAAAAAATGAACACAGCAAGAGCAAGCAGAAAGGGGGGGATATGTAACAACAACAAAGAAATTTTTCTTTAGCAAAGTAATTTTTACCTAGGTCCTATGAACAACTTTTTTATACACAGCATTTTGTATATGCACACATTTCTGGCCCATTTCTATAGCACATTAAACAAAGAAAATTATATTTTGAAAATTGTTTATTCTAGATTAAATAGAAATATTTTCTTACGAATTTATAGACAAAAAACTTACTCTTGAAGTAAACAAACGAGTACTTGGTCTTTATCCTAAAATAGAATACTTCTTAGATTGTTTTGGTGGTAGAATCAGTGGAACCAAAGAGTGGTTTGTACTTATAATGCCTTATTCCACAATTCCTATCTGTGGTTAACAGGTCTTTACGGAAAAACAAAATGTGAAGGATCCCTTTTCCTTTTGCTAACTGAAAAAGAATTCTCTTCCATGTACTTGTGAACTTTGGAAAAACCAAGTAAATAATATTTAATCTTAGATGTTGTTCATTCTTATTTAATTAAGCTTCACTGATGCATCATTCCATTTTTTTTCCTTTCCATAGTATTGGTTTCTCTCCATTTATATCAATTTATCCATTTCATTTTTCCTTCAGCTATATTTTCTACCACCAAGTCTCTTTGATTCTGAGTATTTTATAAATGAGTCCCATCTCTGCAAATGAGCCCATTCTAGAAAAACAGTTATTAAACATTTGTGGTATTGAATGCTGGGAACACAAAAGTGAGGAACAGTTCCTGCCTTTATAGATCTCAAAAATCACAGAGGGAGATATACAGGAAACACGTTTGTCCATTTATTAAGAAATGATTTGTGTTCACTATGGTTAAGACACTGTTTAGGCCCAGGGAATATAAATGTGAACGAAACTGTTTTTGCCCTTAAGGAGTGTACCATCTCATGGGGAACATAGACAAAAAAAACAAGCAAATGCAATGTGTTAGAAGTGCTGTGCTAGCACCTACTAAGAACATATAAACCAATCTTCATAGGTCAGACTGGGCTTCCTACAGGAAGGAATGTTTAATCTGAGAACCTGAAAAACTGAAAGATTTGCGCCAGGTGAAGGGCATGGTGGATTGTGTACGAAGCATTGCATACACAGCATGTGAAGAGGTCCAAAGGAAAGAGAGGAGATAATGCATTTGGAAAACTACAGATTATTCTGTGTGGATGAAATATAAAATGAGAGAAGGGGTAGTAGTAAGAAATGTGGATTAAGAGGGGAGCAAGGGCCAGGTGGTATTAAACACCTGAGAAGTAAGGGGTCTATCTGTCCAAGTTTGCTTAGGAAAGTCCCTGTTTATGCCTGTTGTACTGGTGTAATTATTTACTCTCAGAGTATCCTAGCTTGCTTGATAAATTATTAAATTGTTTGAAAGACAAAGGGGAATGCACCATGGCAGGTGACATAATAGAAGTAGTTTTGCTCTGCTGGTATAAAGTAAGGCTACCTACACTTGCAAAATAGCAAAGAGTGCTCATTTAAGAAAGCCTCATTGAGAAGAGCCTCGCTGAGCTATACATACATACATACATACATACATATATGTATGTATGTATGTATGTATATATATATATTTATGTCCTGGGGCTGGGGATTGAACCTGGGACCTCATATGTGGGAAGCCGGTGCTCAACCACTGAGCTACATCAGCTCCCTATAGTTTTTAAATGATTAGGAAGTTGCCACGCACGTGGTTGGGTGGTGTGGGGGCAAGGTTGGGGATTGGTAGGATAAGTGGGGAAGGTATTCTAGGCTAGAGAAATAGCATGTATAGACAGTGAGGTGTGCCAGAGGAATGTTGAGGAAATTGAAAATAGAGTAAAATCCTACTGTATTGCAGTAAGTGGTGTCAAAAAGATTCAACTGCTTAAAATGTTGGGGTGTAGTTTATTATGACAAGTCCAAAGAGTTTTTGAGAGTTGTGAGAAATGAGACTGAAGAGGTAGGGAGATCCTGGAAAGTGTTGTGAACCATGTAAAGAAACCTGGTATCTTTAGGGTTAGGCAGAAGGAAATCAGTAAAATTAAGAATGGGAGCAGTGTGATTTAAGATTAACTTTTAAAAGGTTAGTCCGGCAGCATAATAGAGACTGGATTAAAGATAGATGGTATTGGAGGCAGTGAAACCAGTCAGGACATTACTTCAATAGTCCAAAAATTAAATGAATACCTGAATTAAAGCAGTGGTGAAGGTGAGAGGAAGAGCATTTATTAAAAATCTATGTGACAAGTATGGTAAATGACCTAGAATTAGTGACTTATTTAATGTGGTGAGTGAGCGAGAATGATCTCTTTGTTTCAATGGGGACACTGCTTGATTTATAGTGTCACTGACCAGAATAAAGACTACTACATCAGGAACAGGTTTGGCGGAGAAAATGAGTTAAGCTTATGCATTGTAAATTTGGGACTGAGATGAAGAATGAGGCTAAATTCACAGGAACAATTTGAGCCAGAGAAAAGAGATATAGGAGCTCTGTCTATGTGGGTGCCTGTGGAAGCCTTGGGCATGATGAGGTCTTCTAGGCAGAGTGTGTTCAGTAGGGAGAAAATGGGGGGGAAATAAAGACTAAAGGCAGAAAATAGCCTTATTTGAAAACATGGGAGAAGAGTACAACTTGTGAAGGAACATTGCGGAGGGGGGGAGAAATGAAGGGAAGAAAGGCTCTCCAGAGAGGAAATGGTTGTATGCTTCACAGAAAAAGTAGATAAAGGCTGAAAAGATCCTATTGAGTATGTAGGAATTAAACCACTCTGCCTTCAGACTTTTCTCTGATTAATTTCATCTATAGCTTCAACTATAGTTTATAATGCTACATGACACATTTCTGTTCTGCATGTTTGCTTATACACAATTGTTACATAGGAGGATGATGTCAGTATAGTTCTCCTCCACCTATGTCTCGCTCATCTGTTTGCTC
>PVKH010019614.1:0-14808 GCA_004027955.1 Chaetophractus vellerosus
AAGAAAGGAATGACCTCAAGGCTTCAAATTCCTAGATTAAGCACTGCATGAAGGACTTGAATGTTTCCATGTGTGCCCTGAAAAAAAAACTTAGTTCTTGTTTGTTTTGTTTTTTTTTTTTTAGCTCTTATCAGTTATTATTATTTTCTTAATATATATATATTTTTAAAGGTATTTAGGTTACATAAAAGTTACATAAAAATATAGGGGATTTCCTTATGCCCTGCTTCCTATACCTCCCACATTTTCCCATATTAACAACATCTTTCATTAGTATGTTACATTCGTTTCAATTGACCTCTCTGATATGAATTAAGCAAATCAAGCAGACTCAGAGAGCTAGAGTCTGGAAGATAGGTTTATAAGAAATAGGAAGGGAGAAGAAGGTTGTGAGCCAACTCCCATACAGGCAAAATCTATGATAAGGTGGAAGTGAGTAGTTGTGCAGTAAAACTTAGTTTTTGTAGCCACAGACTTGAGATTTCTGAAACCAGACCCAGTGTAAGTGGCTGAATCACATGAATTGAATTCCCAACCTTGTACAGTGTCTGCTGTTAAATATAGGATATGGATTGGGAAGAAATGGGATCTTGAAAATTAGAATAGGGAACATACGGACTGATAATGATGGTGGGGACATTGAAACCCTAGATTCCAATGATTTTTTTTTTTTCAGATAAACCTGTAATGACCTGCCCTAAGGAATCAGTTACCAGACCTCCCATCTGCCCTGAGGAAATTAAGCCTGCTGTGTCTGATAAACCTGTAATTGCCTCCCCTGAGGAAACAATCCTCATACCTCCATCTGAAAATATTAACCCTGTGTTATCAAATGAACCTGTAATGGAATGCCCTGAAGTAGATAGCTCACAAGACACTGCTAATTCCTCTTTTGACCCACCCCTTTTTTCTTCCAGACCTATAACTACACTGAAGTCCCAACAGGCTCCAAAAGGTGAGATACAAAGTGCAACCAATGAAGAGGGGTGCTACACTCCAAAAGAACTGCATGAGTTTTCCAATTTATATAGCCAGAAATCAGGGGAATATGTATGGGAATGGGTATTAAGGGTGTGGGATAAGAGTGGAAGGAATATAAAGTCGGATCAGTCTGAATCTATTGATATGTGCTGACTGAGCAGAGAATCTGGATTCAATGTTGAATCCAGAAAGGAAGCAGAAAGATCTCTAACTGGATGGTTGGCTGAAGCATGGACCAAAAGGAGACCTACATTTCCTGAAGTTGAAAGGTTAGGATTGCTCTGGTATAATGTAGATAAGGTGAGCTATAGGCTTAGAGAGACTGGAATGTTAAAGTGGACTTATCATGTAAGGCCTGCTTACCCACTCCAGGAATGTCCAGTGGACATACTTTTTCACCAGACTCTAAGGAATAAATTTGAGAGGGTTTTCAGTCCTTCTTTTTTCCTTAAGGAATTGGCCAAAGAGAAACATAAGACCTCTCAAGATAGTGAGCACAAGATCACATACTGTCATAGTCAACAATTTTTAATAATGAATAGTTTTATCATTGTATATATTCTAAACAAGCCTTAGAATAGTTTTCAGTACATAGTGGGCACTAAACAAGTATGTGCTGATTACAAACAAATGAGAGCCATTTCTGGTGTATTAGATTAAAAGAAAGAAATTTTGATAGACTATATAAGAAAATGCAAAGGCCTGGGGGTCATATTTGAATTTTTGAGCTGCTCTGTTACTTTAGTTGTGTGACTTGGGGTGCCTCATTTGAAAAATTGGATGATTAGTTTAATCTTTAAGATACTTTTAAATTCTAATGCTTTCATGTCTTTGTGAGAGAGAAGCAGAAATGGATGCAACAGAGAACTGTAGAATACAGTGTATAAGGAAAATAAAAGGATTTTACGTCTATAAAAAGTAGGTTCATTCCAAGGCTGTGCCTTAGATTGTAGGGAGGAAAAGTGAGCAGAAATTCTCAAAATTAGTAATTTTTATGCATAAAACTTGTATATTTTATTGCCCCAAATACATACCAGGTAGATACTTTAGTAAATAGATCATAGATGTAAGGGGAGAGCATTTCTGCATTTGGTGGATGTAGTGGAATGAATGATACTCTCTCCAAAAGATATGCCCATAACCTAAAACCTGGAATTGTGACTATTCCTTTGCAAAAGATGAGATTAAGTTAAGAATCACCAGCGGAGGAGCTTGTCTGGACTGCCAGTTGGGCCCTGAATGCAACTATACATATCCGTATAAGACAGACACAGAGGAGAAAGTGATGGGAAGAAGGAACAGGAAAAGAGGCAGCCACAAACCAAGGAGAGCCAACAGCCACTAGCTGGAAGCTGGAAGAGGCTGGAAGAGACTTCAGAGGGAGCCTGACCTGTCCAACACCTTGATTTCAGACATCGGAAAGTAAGAATAAATTTCCATTGTTTTAAGTCACCCCATTTGTGATAATTTGTTATAGCAGCCACTGGAAATTAATACAGTGGAATAAGTTACATTTTGAATTGTCAATATCTAGCGACTTTATTGAAAGTGACTTGCTTCTTTTCACACTGAAACCCAGGCAGTCAATAAAATATTCCTACTTTTAGTCATGCAATAGAGGTCTGACCCCAAAACCATGGCCAGCCTGCCTTCCATGGGCATTCAATAGTCACCCAAAGGAGTGGGGTAGAGCCCAGCTCAAGCCCACACTATCCCACCCACAAGCAATTTGATTTGGAACAGCTTGTGTAAGCTCTTTAAGCCTTGGTTTCTTCATCTGTATAATGAAAATAACGATAGTTCCTATGGTGAGGATTAAACGATGAATATAAAGCACTTAGTAATGTAGTAATTGCCCATATGTATTAGCTTTTTTTTTTTTTAACCAGGAGGTCCCAGGGATCGAACCCAGGTCTCTCCACATGGGAGACGGACACCCAACTAACCCAACCACTTGAGCCACATCCATCCCCCTCCCAGTAGCTTTTATAGCTAATACCTTTTAAGGAACCAGATACTACTACCAGGCATCTGTATCTATGATATATATATATTGATAAAAAGTTAATCAATTAATAAAAATATATTGCAAGCATATTCTTTTTTTTAAAAAAGGGAAGTTAGTACTGCAGTACGGATTTTAAATGAAAGCTGATGGATGAGAGCTATTAGATGGACCTCAAGTACATGGCAAACTTTGCACAATTTGTTACACTCAATTATATTTTGGTCACTGTGACCTTTCTTTCTCCTGTCCTCACGAAAAAAGAACAGAAATTGATCCTCAGTCCTTAAGAGACACTCCTCGCAAAACCGGTGTTTTGAGAAGTGAGGTAATATATGTGAGAGTGATCAAGAAAGCATCAGGCTAAATTATGGTAAATTGGCACTTAGAAAAAAATAGGAAGATGCAAATTGAAGTTGATTTGATTGAAAATCTTTTTATAAGTATATATGAGGAAATATAATCATTTCAGTTATTTTTGTAGTCTGTTAGGTTTGGAGATGTCCAACTTCATAGTAATTGATAAATCAGTCATGGAATGTAGAAAGTAAAAAAGAAAATACACAATCACGTATTTATAGGGAACAGAAATAAATATCGTGATTCAAAATTAATAGTCTACTTCTGTATTCTATCATTCCAGGGAAAGAAGAAAGATTAAAAGCAGAATACATTAGACACTTTTAAAAGTTTATTTCTGATTCTGTAATTGGGGAGTTAGGGGCCAATTTGCCAATGTGGCCCCTTTTCCACACCCACTATCCCCTATTATGGGGTTGCCATAGGTCCTGACCAAAGCTGGGACTCTTTGCAAGGGAAAGACCACCCAGTCTCCCAAAGTTGTCTCACCCAGATAATGAGAATGGACTGAAAATGTCCCCTTGGCCTCACATACCTCATCTCTGATCCCCTCTGTATCCTTTTCCCAACTAAACCTCTCAGGAAGACAACAGAATGAAGACTGGTCTGTGAAATCTCTTCCATCAAAGAACCCTTCTTTTGGGCTCCAATCAATGCAGCATAGCCCTGGACTCTGCCAATCCCAAAGTGTCGTGAATTGAGTTATGGAACCCAATTTAGACATATTCTTAATCCTAATCTGTATTCCTGTGGTTGTGAACCCATTGTAAATAGGACCCCTTAAAGATGTTATTTTTAGTTAAGTTGTGGCCAACTGAATGAGGGTAGATCTTAAACCAGATTACTGGAGGCCTTATAAAAAGAAAGCCACAGGAGGTAATCAGAATTTGGGAGACAGTGGGAACCCAGAAGGAAAAGAGAGGCAGCAGAGATGCAAGCCATGGAATCCCAAGGCTTGCTGGCAGTCAGCCCCATGGTGCTACAGACTCCAGGAGAAAGCATGGTCTTGCCAACACCTTGATTGGGACTTCTGGCCTCTGAAACCATGAGCTAACAAATTCCTGTTCTTAAGCCAAAACCAGTTTGTGGTAGTTGTGATAACAGTCTGCCAAACTAAGACACACAAGTAATGGATCTTCATCCAGATCCCCAGGGTTCCTCCATGCTCTATCCAAGCTGTTTCCATGGTGAAGAGGACTGGTCCCTCACTCAACCCAAGACTCCTCACCCCAATGCTTGGACTGCAGCCTCTGCAGGCAGCTCTGTGCCTTTGTGAAATTCTGGGCCACTCTGGCTCCTGGCATCTGCCCTGGAGAGCTCTGCCTGCTGTCTTCCAAAGAGCTCCCACCAGCTCCAACTCCAGCTCTGGCTAAAGGGCTACAGGGCTAAAATTCAAGCTAAACACTAAATTTCCATTTTCAATCCAGAATCACTCACTGAAATTTTTTAAAATGCAAAGATCCTAGGTCCATCCTAAACCTTCCTTTTCAGAATCTCTGGGACATCATATTTTTGAAAAGTTCCATGAGCAATCTGTCTGCTCAGCCAACCACTCCATCTTTTCTATGACCAGCTACACAAGCAGAGCTCAGCAGGACCCAGATCACCTTCTACCTGCTTGCTGATTATCTCATGTCATGGATTCTTCTCTGGGGGAACACCATCCAAATAGCCCCACAATTCCACCTCTCCCAGCTTGTGGCACTGGACATAAGCAGAACCCCATGGAAGCTGTGTTCCAGTAACTGTCAAAATAACAGGTCTCCTGAGTGGAGACCCCATCAGTATCTCTGAGACCAAAGCATTTAATCTTTACCTTTCAATGGATAAGTATCGAGACAGTTAGAGTGGAGCAGCTTACACATGGACCAATTGGATCACTTGGGCAGATCACTGGAGTAAAGAATGCATCTTATGGAATCTCCTTTCTGGAAAACTCTAGCATGCAGTGATGAGCTATTGCAAAAGAAACAAGAGCAATTGACTAGATTGATCAAATGCCAGGCTGGAAAGATATTGTTGAGAAGTGATTGGCAAGATATGGAGACAAACTGCCTTTGGGACGCACGATAGTGATATAGACACAAATACTTGCTGAATATGGACATCCAGGAGCAAATCTGGTTGTGGGAAAGATGATCGCTTTAGACACGGACATATTGAATTTGATGATGGAACTTTCAAATGTATCAAGAGAGTGAAGAATACGTCTCAGAAACTGAGCTTTTAATAAAAATTTTGAAATTCAGCCATGAGGAGGTATTAAGGATGGCTAAAATTTCTAAGGCAGACAGGAAAACCAGGTTAGGTCCCAATATCTGCCTCAGGGCAATAAAATTCAAATTTTGAATAAAGAAGTAGGGTCAGGAGACAGGGTCAGAAGAGATAGTTGTTGAGTTCCCAAAGATTTCAAGCTTCAGTACAGGAAGAGAGGAGAGATTAGGTACCACGGTATCTGATGATGTGGACAGAAGCATTGATTAGGGTGCCCTGCCTCATTTGACACGAACCTGGTTTTGTGCTGAAGAAGTTGAAAGCATCAATTAATCCCTGACACTGATACCACAATCTAAATGCACCCCAAATAACACACTTAATATCCTCTGCTCTGGATAAACAGATCTGTAAGCATTGCTTTTAAAGCAAATTCAACTTCAGAACATCCCAGTAAATGGATGCTAAATTGGTCAGAGAGGGGTGCACTAGAGAAAGTGTTTCACAGTGCAGTAAAGCTGGAGGCAGAGACATTATGCCAGAACCTCTGGGCACTGACCTCACTTTCTTGCTAAAGGTGAAGATGAGGTTTGAAAGCTCTAATTTGAGTAAAGTAATGGGGATTCTCCATCTTTATTGTCAACCCCTTTAAACATAAGCACCCAGATTACTGGCGTCAGTTCTTCAAGGGTGAGGAAAAAAAGCCTTGAGTGTAAAATAATGACTATAATCATTAACTTACCAGTGCCAGCATTTTTCTAAGCACCTTTCATACGTTCATATCCTTTCATCACAAGGTCCCTAAGATGTAGGCAATATTGTTATCCCAATTTTACAAAAGAGAAAACAGACCAGAGAGGTGGAGTGACTTGCATGGCACTTCACAGTGAGAAGCAGGGGATCCAGGATGTGCAGGCAGGCCATCTGGCCCAGGGCCTGGGCGGCTGACCATTGTGCTCCCACCCAGCAAGACCGGTCTCACGGTCCTGGCAGGTCCAGCCTTGCCAGGCGTGCTGGAGCTCTTATGATGCCCGTGCACCACCCCTACATGGCCGCTTTGCTCCCATGCAAATTTTAAATCCCTGACTAATTTAATTAGGAACTTAACTAAACCTCGCAGTGGAGGGGTGTTGTTCAAGGATACTGCTCCTCCCAAACCAGCCGTTTTTCCCTGTGTGCTCATTGTCCATCAATGCCAACATCTTCCCAAGAACCCAGGCAAACATACCATGAGAGTTTCAGATTATTTTATGAATCCCAAAAGGAGAAAGATTATGTTTCTAATCTATTCTTCTGGGTGTGATACCCTTTGATTATATTGGATTAAGTTGAGGGGCCCTTGATTAAATTACCTGTTAAGATGGGGCTTTGATTCAACGTCAGTGGTCCTTAGTGGCCCTTAGTGGGCCAATATAAATGGACACTTACTCAAGAAGGCACACCAGAGGAGAGAACTTTGTCATTTTGATCCTGCCATATGATAGAAAGGAGATGTGTCAAACAGCTAAAGACCCGGGGAGAGATGGACCTTTTTGCCTGATAGCTTGCACCTAACTTTGGGAAGAGAGCCAATACTGATAGAGAAAGCCCCAAAATAAATGAGCCCTATGCCAGGAGAGAGAGGAAGCCCTGAGAGACAAGCCCTATGCCATCCTGCAGCTGAGAGAGAGGAAGCCCAGAGAAGGCTAAACCCTCACAGAAATCAGCGACCATCTTGCTTCAACACATGACAACTGACTCTGGTGAGAAAGCAACCTTGACTTGGACTCTTTAGGGTCTTGTAACTGTGAGCTTTTACTCCTCCTTCCTAATTGCCCCCACCTGTTTGAGCCAGGCCCTCTTCATCACCTTCATAAATGCCACTACCTGCCTCTCCTCTCCCCTTGCTTTGGTCCTACCATAATCTCCTAAAGAACAGGGCTTGTCGAATTATTGCCTTCCTCAGAAATCTACAGGAGTTTGTCATTGGAAAACATCCAGTTACATAATGGGGTTTACAAAGATCTGCCTAATTTCACAGTCTTCAGCTTAAATCCCCAGTTTCATTGCCTGTGTCTTCTTTTCCTATATTCTGAAAGCTAACCAAATTAAATAACAGGCTGGCCCCCAAATACATCCTAGTATTTCTTACTTCTGTTTCTTTGCTTATTCCATTTTTCTACCTGAAAGGTGTCCTCTTGTCCCAGCTTTCCGGTAGCCCATGTCGGAAGCCTATCCTTCTCTCAAGGTGCAATTCAAGTGCCCCTTGCTCTATGAAGTCTTACCGAATCTTTCCACTGAGCTCCCACAGCTCTTTACTTACATCCCGGTGCCACTGTCAATTTCTCCCTTGTTATGGGTACCTCTATGTAGATTTTATCTCCCCAAGTGCATTCTAGGTTATTTGGGATTCAACTTTTTATCCAGGGAATTTAGCATCCTTTCCTGGTACTTTAATACTTTGTCACTCCACATAAAGGGAATTTTAATTTTTAAAAAAGTCCTTGGATTTGTTTATTAGGAGAACATGGGAGGTTTTAGAGAGGGGTAGAAAACAGAGCAGAATTTGGAATCAGAACTGGGTTTGGATCCTGGCTTTGATGCTGATGTATACTACCTCACTTACTGGTAAGCCAGATTTCTGCGATTGCAACCAGCCAAAATCAGAGTGTGAAGGGGGTCTCTGAGCCAAAACAAAAAGAGTGGATATAAAATATCTGGGCATGGAAACAGGATGTCCCAACCAAATGCACATGAAGCTGCTTTTGTCCTGCAGAAAGTTGAAAATACCATTTAATCCCTGACTCTGAAACCTCAGCTTCAATACGTCCAAAACCAAGCGCCTGTCCTTTCCTCCTGGTCCTTAACAGGGAACACAAAGCCATCCTCTGGCCTTCTTTCTGATGCCCTCTTCCTTAAGGCATGGTGTGAGGCCACAGATATTAGGATCATCTGGATCCTCTTGAACAACTCAGTTCATTGGACTCTATTTAAAGCACATGGAATCAAAATTTTCTGGGTTGGGGCTCCAAAATTGGCAATCATGACAATCTCCCCAAGAATTATTAGGAAGAAACAAACAACAATACTTTGGGAATTACTGTTCTATTGCAGGGGTCAGATCATTGCCTGTTCTTTTATGGTCCTTGAGCTAAGAATGAATCTACAGATAAGCATTTGCAATCAATTTAACTACAAGGAACACTGTCTTTGAAAGCCAATTGAGTAACATGTTATGGACCTGAAAAAAAAATAATTCCATTCTTTTTATTTGTAGGACTATATTACAAAAAACCATTATACTCAACCATTATTATTATAATCTTGAATTTCTTCAATAAAATAATTGTAAAAGTTCAGTTTTGTTCTTGTTACATTTATACCCACAATAATATCCTTGATTTTGCCTCTTGCTGGCAAAGCCTAAATAGTTTACTATCTGGCTCTTTACAGAAAACTTTGCCAACTCCTGCTCTAAAGCTCACTAACTTTGTACAGTAAATCTTTGACAATCAAGGTGTGAAAACAACTTTCATCCATGTACCCAAATTTAAAAAAATCAATGACCTTTTCACATATACAAGGTTCACTTCATTCCCCTTAAAGAAAATAACATAACAACCCTTATCACTGTTCTTTAGATCAAGTGGATGGGTTCAAGGGCATAACATACAAGAGGGGAATCTTAATTCAAGCTGTACATTCTCAACATATAGATAAGAGCCAAACCCCTCAAAGCTTACCTTTGAACACTTTAATAATTTAGAGAAAGACCCAGAATTTACACAAACATTTTTGAAGAGAGTTGTAATCGGAGAATATGTAAATGCAAAACACTTTCATTTATAGCAACTAAGAACTAATTTGAGAAACCTTAAATGTATATCTCTAACACAAAATCTCATAGGGCAATCTGCCTTCTAATCATGGCTTTCCTCAATAAACGAGGAGTTTGATTCAGGAAAAACATTGCCTACTGGAGCAGAAGTTTAGTGTCCAGAATGTGGCTTGTTTTTAAAAAGAGGCATGTTTAGAATTGTTTTCATTGTGTTAAAACAATACATAATCCATGATACGGGAATTAATTTCCACTACCCTCCCCCATTTCCTATGAAAACTTGATCTTGCCAGCTGTGGTTTTTTTGCTAATCAATGTACTTTTTATTTCTTTGGTTGGCACGAGTAGTTTGTACAAAAGTCAACTTTGCTCATTCAGCGTGATTCCTTTTCTTTCTGTTTATTACAGTTTTCCTTATTGATCGCGAATAGGAAGCTCTATGGAGAAGATGAAGCTTTTGTACTGCCAGGAAATGACACTCTAAGGATAGATTGTGGCTAAGGAGATGAGACTAGAGGGAGAAGAATCAGCAAATACAAAGCAATGGGGATCCATTTAACGTAGAACCACACGCTCTTGTCTCAAAAGTCCTTGTGGAAATTCCTGTGTGTAAATCAAAAGCCATGAATCACTCAATAGGGTGACGCAACATTGGTATATGCTTTTGAAATGAGCGGGGCAACGGACATCACATTTTAGAAAGATTTCCTACAAAATTCCCAAAATAAAAATGGCTCTGGTACTCGAAGGTGGTACACTTTAATTCTCTCCAGTGAAAATAGTCTGCAGTATAATAAACTTGTTCTCTAGGCTAGCGAACACCCAAAGAAGAATGGTCCCACCTCATGTGCTCAGGGCAATCCATTGGGGTGTAAGGAAAAAAATCAGAACATCACTTTGCATTTTGAGCTCATCCTTTCCATTATTTTATATATTTTATAATGTACATCATTTAGCCACTTTTAAGCAAACAATTCAGTGGCATTAATTATATTCACCATCTATTGCCATGACTTTTTCATCACCCCCAACAAAATCTCTGTATCCAATTAAATAATAACTCTCCATCCTTTTCTCTCCCCAGCCTCTGGTAACCTCTAATCTATGTTCCATCTCTATGAATTTGCTTATTCTAGATAGTTCTTATGAGTGGAATCATGCAATATTTGTCCTTTCGGGTCTGACATTTTATTTAGCATAATGTTTTCAAGATTCATCCTTGAAATGTTGCAGCTTGTATCAGAACTTCATTTCTTTTTATGGTGAAATAATATCCCATTATATATATATATACATACTGATTTTGTTTTATCCAATCACATGTTGATGGACACTTGGGTTGTTTCTGCCTTTGGCTATTGTGAATTATGCTTCCTTGAGCTCTGATGTTTTAGTACCTGTTGAAGTCCCTATTTTTCAATTCTTTGGGGTATACACCTAGAAGTTGAATTGCCTGATCATATGGTAATTCTTTGTTTAAGTTTTTGAGGAGTCACCAAACTGTTTTCCCCAGAGGCTGCACCATTTTTACATTCCCACCAGCCATACAAGAGTGTTCCAATTTTTCCACATCCTCATCATTTGTTATTTCCCGATTTTTAAAAAATATCAGCCATCCTCATGGGTGTGAAGTAGTGAATCTGCTTTCTTAACCTCTAAAAGACATAGCTGCCCAGGTGTAGTCCATCTCTCCCTGGTTAAGATGGTCTCCATGACGACATGGTCACTTTCTTTCAGGCTCACGTGGTGGTCACAGCAGCAGGTCCTGACATCACTTCCTCAATGTAGCTTAAAGATATAAAAGCCAGCCAGGCAACCAGGAACTTATCAAATGTTCTGTTATTTCTAGATGATATCTGAGTGCAGTTTCCCACTGTTTCGTATTGCCTCTGCCAATTGTGTAACTTGTATTGAGAAAGCACATCCACCCTCCTTACAAAAAATCAGTAAATTTGTATATTGTGATTTCTGTCTCACAGTGGCCTTTGGCATACTCCTGCCCAATAATACTTCTCTGTTTTTCCCTGTTTGCCTTACACAGTTCAGGACTCTATGATTCTACCCTGAAAAGCATGGATTTCTGTTAGGGATGTGCCATCTAGATTCCTATAGATGACAAGATCAAGGTCATTATGTCTTTGACACTTCCCAGCTGTATGACCTTCAAAAACTTACCACTTCATCTTCACTTTTCTCATCTTTAAAATGTAAATTATGATGCCTCCCTAGAGATGAAATGTGATGATAATATATGCAAAAGATATTTGACTATAAAAAGCACTCCCAACATAATCATTGCCCTACCGCTCCTTTTCTTCCTTATTAAGTATTCCCAGATTCTCTTCAAGCATCATATTTAAATCTGAGGAAAACCTAGGATATTCAATTAAACTATGTTTATTACCTGTACTTTGTTCATTGTTCTGTAGATATCTGAGCCCAATGGATATTCTGCTTAACATTCTTCCTATTTATTTTCACTTAAAAATTACTAGAAATCTCCTTTGCTGTGATTGTTTTACCTGTATCATTTATTTATTTCAATTTACAGGACAAAGATTTTCTGGACATTTGTTCCTCTGATCAAGATAATAGCTATCTTGATTCAATCAGCAATTCCTGCCAAACCAATTCTGTTTGAGATGCCTAAGTCCAAAATTCTTATTATAAGTTGTGGTCTGTGCCCTTTAGAAACTTTCAGCCAAATTGTGAAAGCAAGAAAATTCCCTGGGAAAAAAAAATTTCAACATTTTCCCCCAGCATTAAGGTTTAAAAGGACATTGTTTCTTGCCTTTCCCAAATAGATGTTTAACCAAGTCTTCTAATGATGTTAGAGACTTTTCAATATAAGGGAAGTCCCCAAGTGCTACACCTGTTGGCATTGGAAGCCCAGATGCAGTTCAGCACCCTTAGAATGGTTTTGTTCTCATTTGATTTTGTACTCATTGATAATGGTAACCAAAACCAGCTGCCTCCAACCATTCACTGTATGGTGAATTTTTTGTTCTTTTATTTCCTGGTCTTATTTGAAAAAATGCCAATCTAAGATATCATGGAACCCAAATGATATGTTTTGCTTTACCCAGAAGAGGTTCAAATCTCAAATTGAACACAGGTAGCAAAAGCCTATCTATAATATTTTTATATAAATGCTTCTCTTAAAAAATCTTTCCTGAATGTATTGGCACAAGAGATTTGAGGCAGTTACCAAAACTATTAGGGTCCTTCCAAGTAAATCATTAATTACAAAAGTACTTTTTTTTTTTAAAACCTGAGACTAGATATTGCCATACCCTCACTATGCCTGAGCACCTTGGGACATTGGCCCTTGACTATGATTTGTGTTACCAAATGGGTGTGGCAAAGTAACTATTGTGAGGGGTACCATATACTGAATAACTTAGTGGTACAGAGCCCCAGGACTTCACGTTCTGAGCAGATGGACACAAACAGGGTTTAGTGTTGAAATCAAAACATATGACAGATTTAACCTGATCGATGTTCATTAATCTGTATCACCATTTCGTTACACAGCAGTGTGAAAATTGTGAAAATGCACATTGGAATTGAACTGAAGGAAAGGGTGTTTGAAATGGATATGGTGAAGGGAGAGGGGTAGAGGGTGTTTTGAGCACAGATTAAGTATAAGATAGAATAGACTGCACATGGTGACATGGTGGCCATCATGCTGGAGAACAGAGAAGAGTAAGGGTGTCAAGAGGGGCTGATGGAAGTGGGAGTGGGATGCGGTAGTCAGGAGGACAAGAATCAAAGGCATAAATGCGGTAGGAAAGTCTATGAAGGAAAACTATAAATGATTCCAGTAAAGAATTACCGGAAGCATAGGAGCCCAAGACTTTGAGTGGCAAATAGTTGTGGTGTTTTTTGAGGTAGTAGGGAAGAAGGATCAAGGGGAGGTGTTTTAAGATATTCACAATTCGAAATGTGAACATCAGAACAAGTGTTATGCCAGAAGGAAGGCTTTCATTTAATATAGGCAATTTAGCAAAAGCTAAGGGTTTTGGTCACATCCTAAATGCCTCTGTGTCTCGCCATGCCCATCATTTGTTTCTGGGGAGCACAGAGTCCATTCTTTCAATGAGTGGCTTTTCTGAGCCAGTACCACCATCTGAAGCAAGTCAGGACAGGGAGAGTCGTTGTCAGGTGGAATGTGTTCAATCTTCAAGAAGTCAGAGGTCTATTTTCTTCCTTGGAACATTACGTTTTTGAAACGTGGCTCCATGCACTCCATGAGCTCTGTAGCCACTGAATCCTCTTACACATCTCTATATTCCCAAAGCCTAGAAACATGCCAGGCTCATGTTGGGACCTTAATACCTGTTTGATAAATAGTTGAATAAATAAACAAATGAATGGACAATTAGGCTGTCTTCTAAGCTATATATTTTTTTAAATGATAGTACCTTATTATCAGGAAATTTACCCTTTATAGAATATGGCAGGGCTTTGTATAAGAGACATGCACTTCTAATCCCTGCATATAGAATTCTGTCAAACTCAACAAGGACTTATGCTGTTTATACTCTATTTAATGCACAGAGGAAATCAGGCCAAAAGGAGCAATTTTTAAAGAAGTTCAATGAAGTTATTAATGAATAGCAAGGAATGGGGAGATTCAAATATCAGTTCCCTACTAACCTTCTTCCCTGAATGCTTCTAAATTCTACCTTCTCCTTAAGATCATTAGAAAACTTTGACAATAAATAAGGGTTGTTCACATTATTTCTCAGTTAAGAAAATGTGTTTATTTAAATTCTAAAAAGATTGTGTTGATCTTTTGGTAGCTCATACAGTATATATTTGACAATTACCCTTTGAATTGAAGAAATGATTCTTGTAGTAAAGGGAAGAAAATATTTTCATGACAAACAAGCTGAAATTAAAAGTGACACTGATTGTGCTATGTGGAAAATATAATTTTCATTTTATTCCTTTGAAAAAATTTTGAAACTCTGAATTAAATAACATAAATTAGAAGTCAGCCACTTGTAATTTATTCATATTCAATTCAATGATGTAGTCACTTATCCATGCTCCGGAAACTTCCAATTTGAGAAAAACATGACAATTGCAGTCAATTAATTGTTTCAGCTAATTACTACAGCACTTTAAAACACAGACTGTTTTCTTTCATCTCAGTTTCAACTCAGATTATTTTTGCTATTCAAATTTTATTAGTTTCTTGGAATGATACATCTCATGAAATTATATTACTTGAAAGTCATTTACATAATTGTCATTACTGATAATTGCTTCTTCTAGAATGAATTAATTTTGAAAATGAATGCATGAACAATGTTTACATGTTTTCTAACTTCTTATTTTAGTAAATATATATCAAGCATGTTACCAAATTATGATTTTAATCAGTAAAGAAATTATACTTGTTTTCTTAATATAATACAAGAAT
>PVKH010019616.1:0-14805 GCA_004027955.1 Chaetophractus vellerosus
TAAGGGAAGGAAACATATATGGGGCTTCAAGTGTCCATAATTAAATAAAATAAGGAAATCTAAATTATGGACAAATTTCTCATTATGGAACTAGTTTTTAAAAAAATCTAAAGACCAGATTGTTTCTGTGGGATATATGGTTCTATGTGGTTCTGTGTGGGACCTTTATAAGGATATCAGGCTTGCTGTATGAAAAGTTGGGTCTATTGAAGCCATAGATAAAACCACATTCCTATGTGTAAGAATGTGGACTCCCCTAAAAGAGGAGACATTACTATTGTTTGTGACTGGGAAAAGCTGGGTCCTTAGGAAGGAAAATAGAACAGGAAGAAAGGTTTTAATTGGAAGAGAGAGATTGCCTTTTCTCTGGGTCTAGGTTTGGGGATTCTAGACTTAATTGAGAGTGCTCACATGTGGTAGAGACAAGATATCCTCTGCCCTAGAAAGCAGGATTGGGGTTAGCCGGGGATGCTTCCTCTAGGGGCATTCCAAACTAAAGGTAAGTGAGCCATTTTTGCAAAGCATTTTTTATTTGCCTACCACTGTCTTTCCTATATGTATTAGAGTAGAATTTTAGAACAATTTGCTTCAATGTCCCAGCCTGGTCTTAAGTTACTAACTTTGGGTCAAAGCAATAAGGATGGATGTGATTACTAGCAAGATTGCTAAGGGCACAGGGTCAGGCTGCTAAAAAGCCAGATTCTCAGTCCCATGCAATTTGGTGGATGGCATTTGATTTTCATTTGGGAACCTCATGAATTTCCTATTAGCAGAAATGTTAAAATATATATATATATAATGTCTATGTTAATGTTTAGGCATGGGTGGAACTATCATGTGTATTCTCATATACATACATGAGAATGCATATGTCCATTTGAATGCAGATTTGTGAATTTATGTATGGTGAGATAGCATAGAACCATGTATGTGATGTATTCTGTTATCTTCTGTGTGACTGTGAGGAGTTCAGGGGTTTGAATCCTTGAGCACTCCATCTACCTGCCTGGTAGAGAGGAACAGCATGCAGACAAATAAGACACAAAGAGAAAATCCAGGCCCATATGTCCTCAGTATTTTGAAGACAAGCAAAGAGACTGCAGACATTTGGCCAGACCCCCTGCTATTACACCAAAAGATTCTTTATTGAGACTGTCTAGACCTCCAGCCCAATCCATGTCAGACCCTCCTCAGTCTCGGTCATCAGTTCCTAATTTCCTGGAGCTGGGCTCAGACTGAGTCATCCCTCCCAAATACCTTCAAAGGTGAGATTGAGCCAGGACAGAGAAACACTGATTTTCAGACCAAGAACCTGCCTCTTTACTCCCCAGGGACTCCACAGGAATATGGGGGTAAGAGAGGAAACTTCCACATTTCACTCTAATGACCAGATCCCTTATATCTTCTGCACTGGAGCCAGTTATTCTCAGTCTGAGTGTTACAATTCTGAAAAATGTAGGTAAAAAATCCTAGAATTTTAGGAGCTGGATTCATAGTTTTCAAAACACAGATATGCAATCTTAAACACCAGAAAAAAAGTGGTCATGTTTTCTAGCTAATATTTCAGCTTTTTCTGTCGTTTCCCAATCAAATCCACCTACATCGTTATTAAAGGGAAGCATAATGTGCTGATTGAGAAATTTATTATATGAACAATTAACTAGAAAAGATTAACATCTCCCAAACATTAGAGTTAATGACCATTTGGATTTGTCCACCGGGAGGTAAGGAAGAGGTTGAACTTCAACTAATGCCCAGCCCTACTCATGTATCTTAGGGCCTGAAGGACATATAGGGTTTGACAGGTTTTAATGGAACACCCCCAGAGGGCTTTATGGCTGGGGGTCTTGGGAGTCTGTGCTTCAGGGTCAGGAAAGTGAGATCATAATTAATCAGATAGCCATCATTGTAGACATAGAGCTTGTGGTCAGAGGGGCAGTAATTTATGCCCTGCAGCGTTTCCAGTACCTTGTCCAGCAGGATGCTGAGTTGGTGTTCCTGCCCAGTGTTGGTATCAAAAGCATAGAAGATCTCCTCTTGGCGGGTGCTCAGTGAACGTAAAGCGTAGAGCACCCCACAGGCCATGAAGGCCCCTGATAGGGCACGCTTGTACTGGCTGGTGCGCCAAGTTTTCTCCACTTCTAAAGTGTTGGCATTGAGACGACTCACCACCAGGTTGCCTTTGTTCTCCTCAGTGGCATAGAGTACCCACAGCCCCTTCTCATCACCAGCAAAATCTAAGTCCTTCCAGGGCACACCAGCATAGGAGAAACGGTTGTTGTAGGTGGCACCAGGCAAGGGGCGCTGTAGTACCAGGGTGTTGGAGGAAAGGTCCACCTTGGCCATGTCACCTGTGCCATAGTAGTTAAAGTACATGAAGTTCTTGTACACGGTATTGCCACTGCCGTCACCATAGCCCATCTTTCTCTCCTCATAGTTCTTAAGCAGGACCAAGTCATTATAGGACTTGTACAGCCGGTAGTAGTCAAAGTACCTAGGCCAAGCCCCCACATCCAAATCATCAGGTTACAGCAATCAGCAGGGTAACAAAGTACCATTAAAAATTCACATGTTAGTGGCCTAATTAAGAATAGGGCCTCTGGAATAAAACAGATGAGTTATAGTCCCTCCTCTTTATCTTACTATATACTCTGATAAAAATGATTGATAGAATAACAGTTACAGCAATAAAACACCAATAATGTGGAATAGGCGCTATATGTGAATTATCCCATTTAATTATAATTGGAGCTCTGCAAGGTAGGTTTTATCCCCACAGATTAGGAGACAGGGTCTCAGAAAGGTTAAGAAGCTTCCTCAAGGTCACTCGGCTCATAAGTAAAAGAATCTATCTCATTGGTTGTCAGGACTGACCAAGATAAGGCAAATAAAACAATTTGTACAATGTTTGTCTCAAACTGAGCGATCAACAAATAGCTATTTTTCTTTTTTTCTTCTTAATGGACACTCTTCTGTGTCTAGATTTTATTTCCTTTACCTGACCATGAGATGTGGAAGTCCTGTAGCAAGACATAGATAGCTCTGGGCCTGGTTTCAGGGAGATTTATGCTCATGAGGTGACTTTAGAAAGTCTCTTAAATTATCCCTTAGTTATCAGTAATTTTATCTCTTAACACTGGACAGTAAATCATGTCTTACCTTGCCCACAGGAATTTTGAGAAAATGCTAAAGAACAAAGGCATGCAAATGAAGTTCACATACTAACATATTATAGAGTGTCTGTAGGAATTGGAAAGTGTTGTTAACAGTAACACCTGTCTTTCTGAGCTGAGCTTCAACTGAGGCTCTTCCATGATTGGTTCAACCCACACTCATGAACCCCTATTCACTTGGTTCTATACCACACATCTACACGTACTGACTTTTTACACTCTTCCACATGTCTATGAATTGTTCCTTCTACCTTAACCAGGCTGCCAGGTTTATGAGAGGCTCATTCATCTATTCATTGATCCACTTAGCCATTCTTTCATTTAATACTTATCAGCACTTAACGTGTTGCTCACACTTTGTTATGTAATCTCATGTGACCTTCTCCTACATTTAATTATTCTCATTTTATGGATAAGAAAGAATGTGTATGAGATGTTGATTCATTTCTCCAAGGTCACCTAGCTTAAGTGGCAGAAAAAGATTCAAACTCAGATCTTTTTGACTTCAAGCCTCAAGCTTGGCTAGAGACATTTTCTAACATATCCTATAAGATATGACCTCTGGAATTAAGCTACTTGTGAGCAGGAAGTTGGGATTCTAAAGCTCAAGTCTAGAAGAGCTTGTTCTTGAGATAGGTTCAGACTAGGGATAGAAGCAGCTTTGGCTTGGGATGGAATTAGAAATTTCTGAACTGTGAGTCTATGAAAGAAGCTCAGGGAAGTCTAGGTCATCCTTGACCCATGATTGGAGCTCTTGGATGACCTGTCAGGCCTGGGCTAGGATTATCAAAAGGTATACTTGAAATAGGGAGAGGAAGTGGGCTAGGATCATAAGAGAACCTGCTGGGGTGAGGATGGGGAACTTTGGGATGCTCTGGGTTGCAAAACAGAAGTCATCCTGGACTTACCTGCCATCTGTGCTCAAAGGGGCCACCCAGTAGAGGGAAGAGGCTGGATTGGGTGCTGAGTCTCGGCCCCAGGCACCTGCCATATATGAGAAGCCTCTCCAATTAAGCTGCACTAAAAGGGGTCTGCTGACTTTCTGGAGGCCTCCATGGGCACAGGAACCTAGAGGGGAACAGGTAAGGGATGAGCAAGTGTGCAACATGCAGCCTACAGAGAGCAGAGTCTGAAAGCATAACTGTGTGTGCATTGGAGTATGTGACCATATACCTAAGTGAGCCTATAAGTGTATAAGCAGACATGGTTTTGCATGACTAGAGGTTAGTGTATATGCACAATTATAGGTGTGTTTTTATCTTTTAGTACATGTAAAAGTGTCTATGTATGTGAATATACCAACATGTGAGAGTATACCAATCTTTGTCTGCATCCCTTAGTGATATACTAAACAAGAAAATGAAAGATGCCAAGATCTTTACTGCCCTCCCCTCAGTGCACCATAGCCAGTCCCACACTCCCAACCCTGTCCTTAGGCAGAAAAGATCTTGGGAAACTCAATCTAGGGCCTCACCAGGGGGCAGAGGTGGACCAGGGTGGCTGGAGGCCTGTTCTTGTTCCCTCTCACACTCCTGTAGTTGATCCCGGAGGACATCCACCTCCTGGTGGAGAGCATGAAACCTGTGCTGCTCAGAGTCGGCCAGAAGCTCAAGTGTGAGGCTTGCATTAGCCACCTAAGGAAAGGAGATGCCATGGATGTTGGCTGTAAAGTGTTCTTAAGAAAAACAATCCAACAAACTGAACTCAGGCTTCCATCTTCCTCAGTTCAGGGTCTTTCCCCCAGAAAGAAGGGATTTTGGAAATTTTCGGACTTGTGAGATGAGATGAGATGGAAGGCTGAGGACAGAGGGGTTCTTTAATCCATCCATGTACCTGGCTCTGGAGTTTGTGGAGGGAGTCCATAGACCCATTAGCTCCTCCCTTGGTCTTTAGGTGGGCCAGCAGTTGCTGTACTTCCTCCAGCTCCAGGCGTAACTGGTTGAAGGCTGGGTCCTCATAGGAAGAAGCAGGGGCACTGGGAATCCTGGTCACCTTTGCACGGTTCATTTTCAGGACCTGGTTATCCTGATCTTTAATGACTCGTGTGCACTCACTGACCTGGGCATGGGCAAGATGGACAGGCAGTTCTCCCAAACTTCAACACGTGCAGCTCTCCCCATCCATTCAAACCCTCCCTGTGCCACATAGCCCATAAAATACATTCATATCTGCCAACTTATTTGCTTCCAAATAAGTGTGGGCATTAGTGTCATCTCCATTACACAGCATATCCTTCTTTTCCCTGCAGGAAAAAAAGCACTCTCCCTGCATCTCCCAGACTCTTTTTGCCCTTTACTGGTTAGAGCCATAGAGCCATGCCCTCGGTGGGGGGGGGGGGGTGGAATGGACAGGTGCTCAGCTTCCAGTCTAGCCCCATCTCAGCAATCTTCCTCAGGAACTCCATGAGTGACCTTTAAAAAAATCAAATCTAACCAAATCTCACCTGCTGCTGAAATGCTTCTTGTCCTTATTTGGAGGATCAATTCTAAGCTCCCCACTTGGTCCACAAGTCCCTTCACATATTCTTCCTATTTAAACTTTTCAACTCAATCTCTTCTCTGCCTGTACTTACTGGTCATCCCACTTTCAAGCTTTTGCTTATTCTATACCCGTTCCACAATTCCCTTCTCTCCATCTTCCAGTGGATCCCTACCCATTAAGTCACCCATTATTATAGGAAGTACCGCCTACATAAGCCTCTCTGTTACTACCACTGGAAATTCCAAGAAAAGTTATCTAATGACCCCCTCACACAAAGAATGCATCTCAATGATCAGGGCCATACTTCCCTCAGCTCGTCCTCCACCCCCAGGGCTTATCCCCAGAGTGGATCCCAGAGACCCAGAGCTTGGTTAACTCTCATCCCCAGACTCACCCTGCAGAGTTCCTGCCCGTACTTGTCCATGAGCTTCTGGGCTATACTCTGTAGCTGCTCCAGGTACTGCAGGGGCTTGGAGTTGTTGGGCAAGTGGACCACACAATGGCATATGCCATCCTCATCCATGGAGCCTGGCGTACTTTTCCCCATCTGTAAAAACATGGCCACAAGAATATTGAGCATACTGAAGTATGTTGGGTCATGATAAGTTGTTTGGGAACTCGATGCAGAAGAGGCTGACCCTGCTCTCGGGTGCTCAAGAAGATTTCTGAACTGGGACTTTTTCTTCACTGTCTGGACATCCCCCTGCCATGGGTTTGAGTCACCCTTCCCTTGATTTTCCAGTATGGAAGCTGCAGTTCCCTTCCAGCCCCTATTGGAGGGGCTAACCTCACCCCATCTCATGCACTGGCTGGATCTGGCTGCAATTACTGTGGTTAGAAGTGGATTTTTCCTTGGGGCTCTGTGGGAGAGAGTGATGCTAGTCTGAAAAGAAGTGTTAGGGTATAGGCTTACGGACTTCAGTTTTCTGAAGTACGCCCACTCAAGAGGTTTGGCAGATTCTTGCAAATTCACCATGATCAACAATAAGACAGTTCTAAATCATAAAAGAAGACAAATGAATAAGAACAGCACCGTGGGGCACCAGAGCATTCACATTAGCATTCACAAGAACATGACATCTTATGAATTGTCATCCACAATTTATAGTTGAAAAACCAGAGGTTTTAATCATTCAAAAAATTTTACTAAGTCATATGCTTATTAAGTGGCAAGACTGTGAGCTGCCCTCAAGTATCATGTTTGTTCTAGATCCTGTGCTTTTATTTCTAAGGGAACTGCAGAGCCCCATGCTATGGGGGTGAGGAGGGGGGAAGGGTAGGCAGTGCAGAGCATAAGGGGATCAGTGGGAGGCAGTTCCTATGCCTCAGATGAATAGACAGAGGAAAGGAATGTGCTAGGGCAAGGAGATGAACAATTTAGGATCTTCTCCCCTTGCTTATTATCTTACTGACATTCTCAACTCAGATACCAAACCCACCTTCCTTCCCTAGAGCCAGACTAACTGAGCTCCACTTCTGTTTCTGTGACATTGGGTAAATCTCTTAACCTCTTTGTGCCTCAAGTTTCCTTATCTGTATAATGAGAATAGTAATGGCACATTCCTTATTGTTTTCTTCTAAAAAAATTAGAGGGGGCCAGCTGTAGCCCAGTGGATAGGGCGCTGGTTTACCACATGGGAGGCCTGGGGTTCAGTTTCCGGGGCCTCTCCGAGCGGGCAGATCACCTTGAGAGGGCAAGCCGCCATAGGCAGGGCAAAGCCGCCATGGGCAGGGCAAGTTGCCCGTGAACAGAGCAGAGCTGCCCACGAGCAGAGCAGAGCCGCCCACGAGCAGAACAGAGCCACCTGCGAACGGGGCAAGCCGCCTGTGCAGTGAAGCTGACTCAGCGTGTCACCGCAAAGGGGGGAGACAAAGCAGACACAGAAGAACACAAAAAATGAACACAGCAAGAACAATCAGAAAGGGGGGGATATGTAGCAACAACAAAAAAAATTATAAATGTGTAATTTATATTTGTATATTTGTAAAACACTTGGGACAATGCCTGACCTATGTAAGAGTTATTTATATTAGCTATTTTAATTCCTTTATATCCACAGCCATTCTGAAGTTGGATGAGTCAGTACTAAATTAAAAACTCCTTCCCAAGTTCTTGATTGGGTCTGTGGCACGAGGAAGGGTTCCCATACACAATCTTCAAGAATTAAGATGCATGACCCTTGCCATTCTCTGAGAAATCCCAGCCATAGCTTTTCTAGTCTGGATTTGTATTCAGCCTGCTACTCTAGCCCAATAGTTTAGCTTTTGGGGGATAAAGAGGTAGAGGTCTTATAGCCCACACTGGCCCTCCTTAGCTCCAGCATCCTTAGTACAGGAAAAGGGTGATGCACACTTGCAGAAAATGAGCCTCATACAGAGCAAGGTGTCTGTCTCAGTTACCCCCTCCATCATGTGCATCACTTTCCTCACTCTTGCATCCCATGCCCATGCAAGCCAGGGAAACTCAGAGCAGTTTGAGAGTCTCATCCTCCTTCCCTCCCTCCCTAGTTCTCTCCAACCTCACACTCTCCCAGAACTTGTGGGTCTTGAACAGTCTCCAAGCAGCAAGGGAAGCCACCCCAAATCACAGAAGCATATCTCCATCTCCCCTGTCTGCTCATGATCCCTGCACCCTCAGGTTTGTACCTGGGGCTGTCCTGGGATCCCCAGGGGCAGCAGCAGTAGGGTAACCAGGAGAACCAGGACAGGCTGCATCTTGCTTCAGCTGCAGGAGTGGAGTGAACCCTCACGCCTTCCCTGGGCGTTTACCTCTCATTCAAGTAAATATCTCAGCCAGAGAGGCACAGATTGCAACATCTTGAAGAACTGAGAGTGTCAGCAGGTGTAGGGAGGGTAGAGTGGGGAAAAGAGAGTTGTAACAGATTGCAGCCTTCAGAGATAGGGTGGAGGCAAGTTTCTCACTACAAGGAGGGTCTTTCTCATCCATCCCCAAGCTGAGATCTTTACTACCCTGCTGGGCCCTCCTGTCCAAACAGATTAAGGCAAACTTGAGATATCTTGGGAGGCCCTTGGGATGGGTCCCTTTTGGGAGGGATTATCTCAACTTTGAGGGAGAGAACAAACTAGAAGGAAATACAGTCCTACCTGTTCAATCTTGAGCACAGAAGGCATTTACTTGTTCTTGGGCAAGGGCCAAAGTGTACATCTGGGGTACATGCTTCAGCAACAATGGTTAAACTGGAATGCTCTGTGAGATACTCTCCCTTGACCCTAACAATTAGCCTGCTCCACTATCTCAGACACTAAACATTTCCATCCCACTTCACCATTCAAATGCTTCTCTTAATCTGAGGTCCTGGTACCAGCGGCCTCTACTGCTTGTCCTCTAAGAAATGCCCCTCCCAATATCCTCTGAACAGCCACAGGTGGTTGTCAAGCCTCAAGTCCTCTGGCCTCTCAATGGTGCATCCTTGTGGAGAAGGAAGATTTTGGTTTCTGGGTCTAGACAAGGAATCAGCTCCATAAGGCATCCTTCTACTCTTCCTAGTGCTGGCCATTCTGACTTACTTATCTTCTTCTGCCATCACTTTTGCTTACTTCCCAAGCAATGGGATGTCTAATACCCACCCAAATAATCAGAGGAATTTCAGATTTCCTATGAAGAATGTGTCACCACATTGCTTTCTTTGAGGAATTTGGCCTCTGTAGCTCTGCTATCTGTATTCTTTATTACCTCCTATCTTTTGCTGTATCCCTAAATTTAGATATTAGGGGCATTGCAGCATAAAGAGCCTCTGGCTACTCATCCTGTTACAAGAATGAAGTGTCACCCAGATGACTACTCATGGAAATTCCCACCTGACCCTTTGTTTGAGCTATGCTTGCTTTCAGGAATCAAGTGCAGAAGCACTTAGTACAAAGAAGAGGCTTCTGCACATGCCCAGGTTGCTGTCAGCAACCATAAAAAGCAACCTAGACCAGTTCTGCCCAAGATAGCGACTGAGCCCTGTGCACAAACAGTACCTAGTGCGGGGGTCTGTGTACAGAGAAAAGAATGTTGTGCATATCCAGGCAACCCCTTCCTACTAACACTGACTCCTCAGTAGGACATGGCTCCCCTCCCTTTGGGGAAAAGGTATCCTTTGGACATGAATCCACCCTTCTCCATTCCTTGCTCAAAGAATAAATTCACTGTTCTATTTTACCAAATCTGGTTTTATTCAATTAGCATGAGCAACACCGGACAGGAGACCCGTTTTGAGGGTCTGACCTAGGGTTCTGTCCCCAGTCAGTAACACATTTTGTGACTTTGTCGGGATCAACCTTGACCCTCTTTGTCCCATAAGACAGAGGGGAGACCGAGGGAATCTAGCCACTAAGCCTCCCAATTCTGCCTCCCACCATCGCAAACAGACATCAGTAGCCATGCTCAGTCCTTTCTGAGCTTGTCTTCGCGAACACAGGTAGATGAAAGTCTGCTTGGCTTTCATTCAGTTTAACAGCAGAACCAGTATAATAGAGCTCTAGGCTAAAACAACCGAGGATGCTCAGCTGAGAGGAATTTGGTCAGGTACACCTGACCAAAAGGAACTCCTAGCCTCAGAGGGAGTCAGGAGAAGAGGACTCCTGGTCTCAGAGGGAGAACTGAGAAAAAGTGATTTTCATACCACCAAGGGTTGGCCGGGACACCCGATAACCCTTATACCCTCTTTCTGTCTTCCTTTCACCTCTCTGCCCATGCTGGCAGTTGCCTCCTCTCGTGAGAGTCTCTCCACTGCTCAATCTTTTCCAATCTGCCTATCTCAAAAAGCTCTGGGGAATTCTTTCCCCCATGATGCTCTGAAAACTCTCAAGTCAACACCAGGAAGAACTGCCACAACACCAAAGGAGGTCATAAGAAGTCCCTGAGAGCCCCTCATTTCCTAATCTCTATATCAATGGGGATTGGCCTGAGCACCTTACCTTCCTTGCCTGGACTGAATCACATAGAAAGGTCTGGTCTCCCACCGCTCCAACTCCTAGGGGTGTAGGGAGGGGTAGCAAGTTTCATAAATCAAATACTCTCTTGGTTGAGTGGAATGAGTCCAGAACCTGTCCCCTACTCTTTCTTAAGGGATATCCTGCAACAGGAAGGAGGCTCATTCCCAGGAGGATGGGACAGAACTCTGGGAACCATCCCTGAGAGTCCTCAAAACCACTTCAAGGGTTATACTTTCTAGAGGGTAAACTTAAGTGCTGGGGAGGGAGGGGCCATTTTGGATAGCAAGTGCCCTCAGCAATAGCGTTCCTCAATCCTCTGGGCAAGTGAGGAAACTCCTCTGGGCAAAATTGTGTGAGATCAGTATCCCCATAAACCATCAGGACCACCCACTTGGTAGCTGGTTCCAAATTATCAGGAAAACCTCTCCAGTATGGGGAATTAGACATCTCCCTCCATCCTGGGGCAGAGCCCACCAGGATGTATCTTAAGGAACTGGAAATAATTTGGCTATAAACCCTTAACCAAGAACCTACGAATTTTTTCTGTAATAAGCCTAGCCCCAGTATAAACTAAAGGTTAGAGAAAACTGGCCCATAAATGGCTCTCTAAATTACAACACCAATGGCCTGGATTTTATTTCCCAGATAGTGCAGAGGTTTTCTAGAACATTGTGTATTACTGGAAATTGCATTCAGCATGAAGACCTCAGTCTTCAGGGAAAGTAGAAAAAGCTAATCAGACCCTTAAAAGAACTCTACCCAAGCTATGCCAAAAGACCCAAGGAAGAATTAAGCTCCACTCCATAGCCCTGCTCAGTGTATACCTGCCCCCTCCCCCCCAAGGAAAGCTAAAACTTAGGACTTTCAAGCTGATATATGCATAACCAGTCCCACCAGGTCAGGAGCCAGGCTTATTCTTCCCTTGGGGTCTGAACAACTGAAGTATGCCCTACAGATCAGTGAAACAATTAAGGCCCCAACTGCCAAAAGCAATCATGTCTTGCCTGAATCCACCAACCTGGGGTTATACCCTTTTAAGCCCAGGGACTGGATATATGTGAAAATATGAAAAAAACAGAAGCACACGGGTTCAACTCACACCCAAGTGGAAAGGACCATATCTAATAAACTTAACTACCCACTCCATTCTTACATTATGGGGGACTACCCCATAAATTCACCACACCAGAGTAAAAAAGGCAACTGAACTAGCTATTGAGAAGCCACAAGATAGTAACTCTTCTCTTTACTCCTGCAAGCATCTATCAGATCTAAAATTGCTGCTCAACTGATATGCTTGGGTTTGGGGCTTTGGATGTACTTGCTTTCATTTTGTAGTAGGGTTTCTGATAGGTATAATTTTGCTCTCGATTTGGGGCAGGAGATGTCTAGGTTTGGGAAGGATGACTTGCTCAACCATGAATCTTGTCCTCTTAATCTTGGCCCATATAACCCATACTATCCCTAATTTGCAAGCTCAAAAATGGCAGGAAAACTTTATCATAAAAACCTCCTAAGCTCTAGCTTGGGAAGGCCAATTAAAGAATTGTTGGATATGTCATTCTAACCCCTATGCCAAATCTTCCTTGTATATTGCTATACCAGAGTAGAGCTTCCATCAGGTCCCAGACTTGACTGCCTTTTCTGGCCAAGAAAACACAAAACTTAAACCTCCTATAGAAGGAAAACTGCTCACTGATAGCCTAGTCCCATGCTTCAGCGTGAGCCCTTACCAAAACTATTGCCAAAACCAATCACAAGACATTGGTGATATCCCACATGGGACCTGGAATTATGAAACTCCAGTCCCCATAGGAGGATTTAAAAATTCCTGAGGGGCTGAAGATGTCCAAGACGCCTGGGCACTTGCAGATAGGCACAATGAAACTACTTGCAATTATAATATAAATGGAGTCCAAAATAAGA
The DNA here is from genome assembly GCA_004027955.1 of Chaetophractus vellerosus. Taxonomy (NCBI): domain Eukaryota; kingdom Metazoa; phylum Chordata; class Mammalia; order Cingulata; family Chlamyphoridae; genus Chaetophractus; species Chaetophractus vellerosus. The sequence goes on from PVKH010019616.1 coordinate 12,522, forward strand.
GGGCCCTATGCCAGGATCTGGAAAAAGAGATTAAGCAAATTTTAGGCACTAATTATACATTCTACATTTACCTAAACCCAAAGTGCAAACTAACATATAAAAACCCCAGGAAATGGAACATTGGGAAAAAATCTTGTTTGCATGCACCTGGCAAATCACACTCCTTGCTGGTGCCTTAAAAATTGGGTCTATTATCGAACCTTTGCATTGACCCCAGCAAAACATCAAATGGTCAGAAAGTTTTCAGAAAAATTCAAATTTACAAGGAACTGGTTGGGAAGCCCTCTGTGCACCAAGCAGATAACATTTTCATCTGTGGCAGTCCTAGAAGCCAGCTGCCTTTTGAAGGCACAGAAAGAGGCAACTTTAATGCACAAGTGAGGATGCTCCAATGTATAAACAATGTTCTGATAAGAGACCAGTGTACAATAGGATATCTAAAACCTGATATCTGTACTTACCAGCCCACCAGTCATACTGAAATAAACATGCCCTCAGCATGATCGTAGCTGGACTAGGAATGTTAGTCATAGGAATGATTGCCCCTTGGGGAGATTTGCTTACCATGAGGCCACCTTACATAATCTAATGTCCATAATAGAAGAGCTCATCAACACCAGTGCTACTGTCCTTGAAAAAAATTGAATCTCCATAGTCACATTGGCAAATGTTGTCATGGTTAACCAAATTTCCTTAGACTATTTTCTGACAGAAGAAGGGGGAGTATGTACAATAACCAATACCTCCGGCTGTACATGGGTAAATGCCTCCGCTAAACATAAAGAAACTATATACCCGAGCCACCTGTCTGCAAAATATTAACAATCCCTCTAAAGGAAAATCAGCAAATGACCTCTGGAATTTAGTAAAGCATGCAATCCCTAGCTTCTCCTGGTTCCTCCCATTCCTGGGGCCCCTAGTAGCAATTATTCTGCTGCTCCTTTTTGATCACTGTCTTCTTAACTGCTTGGTATCTTTCATGAGTAAAAGGCTAGAAGCTATTAAGCTGCAAATGGTCATAGCCCAGGGCTGTGAACAACTGGGCCTTCAGCCTGGTAACAATCAAATAAACATTAAAGAAGCTAGGGGAAATTCTTCCCCTCTACTGGGCCCTTACAACTACATACACTTACAGCAGGAAGCAACTACAGAAGCTTGACCTCCATCCCTCAGCGCCCCTCAAGAATGAGGAGGGGTATATATAGCCAGAGGGGGCATTGTTACTGGAATGAAGTGTCACCCAGGTGATTATGCATGGAAATTCCCACCTGACCCTTTGTTTGAGCTGTGCTTGCTTTCAGGAATCAAGTGCAGAAGCACTTAGTACAAAGAAGAGGCATCTGCACATTCCCAAGTCTCTGCCAGCAGCTGTAAAAAACAACCCGGACCAGTTCTGCCCAACACAGCGACTGGGCCCCGTGTGCAAGCAGTACGAGTGCAGAGGTCTGAGTACAAAGAAGAAAACACTGTGCATGTCCAGGAAACCTTTCCCCACTAACCCTGACTCCTCAATGAGAGAAACTTGTTCCCTTCCCTTTGGGGAGAAGGTGTCTTTTTGAACATGAGTCCACCCTTCTCCATTCCTTGATCAAAGAACAAAGTATCTGCTCTGCTTTACCGAATCTGGCTTTATTCAATGAGCGTGAGCAACACTGCACAGGAGACCCATTTCCACAGCCCGACCCAGGGAGGGGCCCAGCTGGTAACAATCTCCATTTAGAACCCTTTCCCCAGCATATACCTAGTAGAGCAAGGTGTCCAAAGCTTCCACTTCTCCTGGGGAAAGGGAGTGAAAGCTTAGTGAAAGAAAGAACAGGAAGACATGCCAGGGGCCTGTTAAATAATCCTTGATGAGAAGTTTTCAGGTCTTCACCCTCAGACCTTCTGCCCAGTGCCAGGGACCCATTTTGCACCAACCCCTCTGGCTTGGTTGTGCTGTAGCCATGGAGTCCTAGGGCAACATACATCCAGGAAATAAGAGCAGAGAGGACTGGGAAAACTCAACTACAGAGACCAGGGAACCTCCAGGGTCGGCATCCAGGAGGTGTCAGTAGAACTAGAGCACCTTACAGAGGCCTCTGAGGGATGGAGAGAAGGAGGAGTGGAAGAACAGATAGCGTGTGAGTCATGTGATGGTGCTGGGCTAAACTTCCACATTTTGCCAATAGCCAGTGGCATGAAAGTAGAAGCCTCAGCATCTTAGCAAAGTGGGGAAAGAGCTAAGGGGGCTAGGCACAGTACTGGCACAGTATTGACCATTGCCTCTCTTCCCAGAGCCAGCAGG
>PVKH010019617.1:0-14806 GCA_004027955.1 Chaetophractus vellerosus
TGTCTTGTGCTCCAGCTCCAACCACTGAAGTCATCTGTGCCATCTTTAACTCAGTCCTCATTTTCTTCACCTTCTTGTTCATCAGCAACTCCTACACTCTGCTGAGCAGAGCTGTGCTGAAGGTTTCCTCAGCAGAAGGCCAGCAAAAAGCTTTTTCTACTTGTGGCTGCCATCTGGCAGAGGTACCCCTGTCCTATGTCTCTGTCATGGCTGTATATGTGAGTCCAACATCAGGAAATCCAGAAGGGGTCCAAAAAATTGTGACATTGGTCTATTCTGTGTTAACACCTCTTTTTAATCCTTTGATCTACAGTCTCAGGAATAAGGAAATGAAGGAGGCCTTGAGAAAATCATTCGGTGCTATACAATATATTCAGATCATGTAAGAAATCTTTGAAGAAAATGTGGTCAAACCTAAAATAATATGTGAAGAATAAATGATTAAAATATTGATACATAGTTGCACTGCCCAAATTAGCAAATCATCAATTTTAACATGTTTTTAAACATGTTTATATAATTAACTGTGATATCTAATTTTTCTGTCATTTTCTGTCATCATATAAATATAGATATTAATAGTAAAATTTTACAAAATAAAAATAAGAAAAAGTAATCAGTCATTTCGTTGCATTCAGAGTTAATACCAGTTATTTTTTCCTTGTGAAATTGCCACATACTCACATGCACACATAAGTTAAACTGTCCTATGTTTTGCATGTATTCCCAAAACCATCTCTGTTGATTTTCATGTTATGTACTAAATTTACAAAACAACATTTAAATGTTAATTCCTTATTAATATTGAAATTGATTTATCATAATTAAATTTCTTTCAAGTCACTCACCAAAATTTAGGTAGAATAATCTTAGTGTGTAGACATAGATGATTGCCACTAAATTTTTTACATTATATTTTCACTCTCAAGGATTATTTTTGAAAAGATCTCTGTTTAAAGTGAGCCAAGAATTGCTTTTTCCCAATTGCCATTTGTGGCTAGTGCAGATTAAGAGGTTATGGCCAGAGATTCCAAGGTACTATTTCTATTACTAAAGTTGTTAGATTTGTCTGTTGCCAGGTATCTCAAGAAGATTAGCATCTCATACTCTCAACTTGAATATTTGAGGAAAGAATTCTGCTGGGGTGTCTTCACAATTAACCACATAGATCTTTGTTTCACAGGTGTTTCAGATGGGTGAGTAGTATCTTCAAAATAGTTAATATATTAAATTCAATAAATATACTTAAATATACTTAAATATAAATATACTTAAATATACTTAAATATACTTAAATTCAATAAATATAAATGAATAAAATATCACTACAATTTCCTTACTTACTGAAGAATATTATTTATTGGAGAAGTTGTAGGTTTATAGGAAAATAAAACAGAAAATATAGTTTCCATATAACCTCCCTCACATATGCAGATTTCCCTATTTTTTTTTTATTAAAGATTTATTTATTTTATTACATATCTCCCCTTCCCCCCCGCTGCGGCGACGCCCCGAGACTTGGTCACTGCACAGGCGCGGCTTTCCCCGCTTGTGGGCGGCTTCTGCTTCCATCACGGCCGGCTTTTCAGTTCACGGGTGGCTGACTGTGCTCGATTCGCGGGCGACCTGCCCTACCCGTGGCGGCTTTTGCCTGTCCGTGGCAGCTTTTTGCCCTGCCCACGGCGGCTCTGGCCCGCCCACGGCGGCTTGCCATTCTCAAGGCGGTCTGCCCGCTAGGAGAGGTCCCCGGGAACCAAACCTGGGGCCTCCCATGTGGTATGCCGACGCCCAATCCACTGAGCTATTCAGTCGGCCCCCGATTTCCCTATTATTAGCAATTTTCATTAGTGTGTTATAATTAATGAAACAATATTGTTTTAATTATACTAACTGCAGCTATAATTACATTACTGTTCACTGTGTTTTACAGTTCTATGGTTTTTAAAATTTTATTCTACTAACATACAACCTAAAATTTCCCATTTTAACCACTTTCAAATAGCAATTCATTAGTGTTAATTACACTCATACTGTTGTGCTATCCTTATCAACATGCATTACCAAAACTTTTCCATCACCCCAAACAGAAACTCTGTACCAAATAAGCATTTTTTAAAATATATGTTTTATTTATTTTTAAAAGATACTTAGATTACATAATATGCTACATAAAAAAAACTTAAGGGATTCCAATGTGCCCCACTATCCACACCTCCCACTTTTTCCCACATTAACATCTTTCATTAGTGTGGTACATTCCTTGAAGTTGGTGAACACATTTTGGAGCATTGTCACTAAGCATGGATTATAGTTTACACTGTAGTTTACACTCTTTCCCACTCAGTTCTGCAGGTTCTGGCAGGAACCAATTAAGCATTAACACCTACTCTCTTCCCACTTCCTAACCCCTGATAAAGTATCTCCATTCTAGTTTCTGACTATGAATTTTCACATAATTATTTCAAATATGTGAGATTAAACAATATTTGTTCTTCTGTGTCTGGCTTTGTTCACTCAAAATGATGTCTCCAAGTTTCATCTATAGTGTAGCATGTATCAGACTTCATTCTTTTTTATGGTTGAATAATATTCCATTCATGTGTGTACTGCATTTTGTTTATACATCATCTGTTGATGGACACTTGGATTGAGACTTTCTTTGGGCAATTGTAAATAATGCTGTTGGGAAACTTGTGAAAATATTTGTTGGTTACACTGCTTTCTATTCTTCCAGATATATACCTAGAATCAGGATTGCTAGGTGACATGGAAGATTCTATATTTAACTTTCTGAGATCTGCCAAACTGTTTTCCATAGATACTTCATTTTAAATTCTTACCAATATTCAAAAGTTTTCCTATTATTCCATGTCTTCTCCCACACTTGTTATTTTCCATTGTTTTAATAGTAGCCATTCTACTGGGTGTGCAATGGCATCTCATCTTGGTTTTGCTTTTTCATTTCCCTAATAGCTAATGATGTTAAGCATTTTACATGTGCTTATTGGCCATTTGTATATCTTATTTAGATAATGCCTATTAAAGTCTTTTGCCCATTTATAGTTTTTTTTTCTTTTTATGGTGAGTTGTAGGATATATTTTTATGACCCAGTAATCTTGATTGTAGCAATATATCCAGAAGAATAGAAAACAGTGGAACCAACAAATATTTTCACAAGTTTCCATATATATATATATATGGACATTTAATCCTTATCAGATATGTGATTTCTAAATATTCTCTCCCTTTAACTAGATTGGCTTTCAACTTTCACAGTGAAGTCCTCTGATGCACAAAAGTTTTTAGTTTTGATGAGGCCCCATTTATCTACTTTGATTGTTGTTGTTGATGCACTTGGTATAAAGTCTAAGAAATTATTGTGTAACACAATGTCTTGAAGATTCTACCCTAGCTTTCTTCTAGGTGTGCTATAGTTTAGTCCTTATATTTAAGTCTTTGTTCCATTTTGAATTAAATTTTGTATATGGTGTGAGGTAGGGTTCCACTTTCTTTCCTTTGTATATGGATGCCCAGTTTCCCCAGCCCCTTTGATGGAAAAGGCTATTCTTTCCCACTCAGTGGACTTGGAACCCTTGTCAAAAATCAGGTGGCAATAGATGTGCAGGTTTATTTCTTAAATTTCAACTTGAATCCTTTGGTCTATATATATCTATCCTTGGGTCTGTATCACACTGTTTTCATTATTGCAGCTTTGAAATAACTTTCAAATCAGGAATTATTAGTCCTCTAAATCTTTTCTCCTTTTTCAAGATGGTTTGGCATATTATGGGCCCCTTACATTTCCAGATAAATGTGATGAATGGCTATTACATGTCTACAAAAATATTGTTGGAATTTTTATTGGTATTGCATTGAATATGTAACTGTTTTGGATAAAATTGATGCCTTAACAATATTTTGTCTTCCACTCCATGAAAAACAAATGTTCTTTAATTTATTTTTTCAGCAATATTTTATAGTTTCCATGCACAAATCTTTTATATCCTTTGTTAAGTTTATTAATAGATATTCAATTCTTTTAGTTGCTAATGAAAATAAATTTCCCCTTTATTTCCTATCCAGGTTTTTCATTACTAGTGTATATAAATAATACTGATTTTTGCATGTTGATCTTATACCACATTCCTTTATTGAATTCATGTATAAACTCTAGCAGTTTTGCTGTGGATTTTAATGTATTTTATATGTATAAGATCATATTCAGATCATGTCATCTTCAATTAGGCAAAGTGTTACTTCTCCAATTTGAAAGTCTCCTCTTTCTTTTTCTTGCCTAATTGCTCTGACTAGAACTTTCAGTACAATCTGGAATAAAAATGATGACAAAGGGCATCCTTTTCTTGTTTCTGATCTTAGGTGGGAAAGTTTTAGTCTTTAACCATTGGAGATATCAATGTTTTTATTTGTTTTGTTTTGTTTTGTTTTGTTTTGTTTTAGGAGGTACTGGGGTACTTTGTACTTGGGAAGCAGGCAGTCAATCAGCCACTGAGCTACATTCACTCCCCAATGGGTTTTTAGTATATGCCTCTTATGATGTTAAGGAAGTTTCTTTCTATCTCTAGTTTTTTTGAGTGTTTTTATCAAGAGGTGGGGCTAGATTTTGTTAAATGCATTTTCTGCATTGATTCAGATGACTGTGTTTTTTTTTTCCTATATTCTATTAATATGGGGCATTATATTAATTGATTTTCTTATCTTGAACCAGTCTTGCATTCCTGGATAAATTCCACTTGGTCACAGCGTAAAATTCTTTTAATGTACTCTTGAACTTGGTTTGCTAGTATTTTATTGAGAATTTTTGCATCTATATTCATAAGGGATAATGGCCTGTAATTTCCTTTTCCTGTGGTATCGTCATCTGGCTTTGTTACTAAGGTGATGTTGGTTTCAGAGAATGAGCTAGAAAATGTTTCTTCCTCTTTAATTCTTTGAAAGAGTGTGATCAGGATTGATGTTAATTCTTGGAATGTTTGGTAAAATTCCCAGTGAAACCACCCGGTCCTGGGCTTTCCTTTCTTTCAAGGTTCTGGATTATTGATTCAATATTTTACTTGTTATTTTTCTGCTGAGATGTTTTATTTCTTCTTGAGTCAGTATAGATAGTTTGTGTTTCTAAGAAATTTTCCACTTCATCTTGGTTATCATATTGGGTAGCATACAGTTGTTCTCCTTACAGTCCTTTTAATTTCTGTGGTATTGGAAATAATGTCCCCTTTTGTTTCTGATTTTAGCTATTTACAGCCTCACTCTTTATTTTGTCATTATAGCTAAAGGTTTGCTGATTTTATTGATCTTTCCAAAGAACCCTCAGCTACAATCTTCATTATTTCATTAATTCTGCTCACTTTGGGTACAATTTTCTATTCTTTTTCTTGTTCATGAAGATTATTTTTATCATTATTTTTTCAGGAACTTTATTGAAATATAATTAACATACCACAAATTCTCACCTCAAATTGTAGAATTGATAGTTTCTTTTTCTAAAACAAAGATCTGCAACCATATCCACTATTTAATTCCATATCATCCTTCTTCACCCACAAAAGAAACCCCATACCCTTAGCAATCCCACCTCACCCCTAGCAACCACTAATATACTTTCTGTCTCTATGGATTTACCTATTCTGAATATATCATATACATAGTTTCTTAAAATATATTGATGTATTTTATTGGAATCTTTCACTTAGCATTAGGTTTTCCAGGTTTATTTGCGTCATAACACTTATTAGTACTTCATAGTTTATATTGCCAAACAATATTCCATTGAATAGATATACCAAACTTAGTGTATGCATTAATAAATTAATAGACATGTAGGTTGTTTGCAGGTTTTGGTTATTATGATTAATGCTTTTATGGACATTCATATACATATTTTGTGTCATTGTATTTTTTTACTAGCTTGGTATATACCTAGGAGTGGAATTGCTGAGTAATATGACAACTTTATGTTTAACATTTTGAAAGACTCTGTTTTCCAAAGAGGTTGCATCATTTTACAACCACATTAAGAATGTATGATGATTTCATATTCTCCACATCTTCACAGATACTTATTTTTTCTTTTATTGTTTTTTATATTTTTGTAGCCATCCTGGTGTGTGTGAAGTGGTATCTTACTTTGGTTTTGATTTGCATTTCCCTAATGACTAATGAAGCTGAGCATCTATTTATGTAGCTATTATCCATTTGTATGTCTTATTTCAGGAACCATCCATTCAAATTCCTTTACTACTTTTTATTGTATTACTTGCTTTTTTATTGTTGAGATGTAAAAAGTTTTTATACCTTCTGTATTCAAGTACCACATTAGATAAGTAATTTGCAAATATTTTCTCTCAAAATGTGGATTGTCCGTTTACTTTCCTAATTGTGTCCTTTGACATTTTCAAATTTTTGAAGACTAATTTATCTTTTATTTGGTCTAGTGTTTTGGTGTCATATTTAAGAAAATATTATCCAAAGTTCCAAAAATACTCCTATTTGTCCTATAAAATGTTTAAGTAAATGATTTTTCCAACTTATGTATTCACATATTTATTTTAACAAGGATTTTTAGGACAAGAAAGCAATGCACTTTCCAAGTCACTGTCTTGATATAATAAAGCCATATAAGCTCTTTATGGAACATTTATGTGTGTAACAGTTTGTGTGTCTATATGAGTCACTACATAATCATGTTTTTTTTGCACCCATGATATTCTTAATTATATTGCATTATATAACACATTTGCATGAGAAATTGTTTGAGTATTCCCCTGAGACTACTAATGTTGTTCTAATATTCTTAAAATAACTTATCTTTTTCAATTTTATTTTCAAATAACTAATTTTAGGGACATTGATGCACTAATTCAGGGTAGGAGGAAAGAATGAGAAATAAATAAAAAGGAAATAGACAAATATGAGATGGCGAATTATGGAGTAAAATAAAGGATGGAATTAAAAGAATTAGAATATGCATAGCAATATATCAAAATAAAATTCTTCTCTTTAAATACATTACCTGGAAAAAAAGAAGTATGTACACTACTGCTTAGTATCTTTAAACTATTGGCAAGTATCTTAAAAATTTTGTACACAATTTTTACTTTGTTTCTCTTTTCATAACATTGATAATTTTCAAACCTTGTTTTAAGGTGTTAATTTATTTTGCCAACATTTTTGGTATTTTATCATATTGCAATTATGAAATATATGCATTTTATACTTGGGGACATTTTTGCTATTATAAAGAAAGCTTTCATGGGGGTCAGGTTGCAGCAAATAATATGCTTAGAAGTGTGTGTGAGGGACAAATTAAATAAGCTGGTCTGCTAACCATTCACTTCTTTCAATAGGAGAACATCCTTTGGGTAAATAAGGAAGGCAGGGGAACTAATACCACAAACTGGTTGGCTTAAACAACAAGAACTTATTGCTTCACTGTTTTGGAGGCTAGAATTCTAAAATAAAAATCTTTACTGACCATGTTTTTTCCTGGAGCTGTAGCATTATGACCCTGGCTTGCTGTTACCTTGGGGTTCTTTTGCTTTCATCTCTGCCTCCATCCCATGATGATTTACCCCATTCTCTGACTTCTCCTGACTTCTGGTTTCTGTTGACTTCCATATTCTACTGACTGTCTGTATAAGAAGAAATAGAAAAGTCCACAATTAAAATCTCAGCTTCACAATACCCCTTTCTCCATAGGTTCAGAAAAAGCATTTGCAAAATCCAACTTCCATTCTAGGCAAATGTTTGGCAATATAGGAATTGAAAGGAACTTCCTTAAACTGATAAAAAAAGGCAACTATCAAAACACCTAAGCAACTATGCATTAGCTGAATGAATACTTAACCACCGTAATGAGAACCAAGACAAAGATGTCTAGTCTCACACATAAATTCATTATGGTACAGGGAGAGCTTGCCAGTGGAAATGAGCTAAATGACATCTAGATAGAAAAAGTAGCAATAAAGCTCTATTTGTAGATGACATGTTTACCTATGTAAAAATTCTAAAGGAATCTACAAAAGAGCTACTATAATATTAAGTGCATTTAGCAAGGTTTCTGGTTACATGATCGTTATAAAAATGTATTTCTATGAACTAGCAGCAAAACTTTGAATGGATATAAAAATGCCGTCTTCAATAATATCTAATAATGTAAATTCTATGGAAAAAATCTGACAAAAGAAGTAAAAGACATATGCAGTAAAAACTACCAAGAATTGTTGAAAAAATGTGAAAATTTCTAAATTCATGGATCACTATATCTTGTTCCCGCCTCTAAATATTCTATATTGTTAAGGTTTCCATGAATTTATCTCTTGGTTCTACAATATCCCTATTAAAATTGAATCAGGAGTTATTGTATAAATTGGCAAATTGCCTTTTAAATTCATATGTAAATGCAAAGGACCTAGAAAACCAAAGCCATGCTTTAAAAAAAGGATGAAATTGGAGGATTAAACTAGATTTCAAAACCTAATATCCAAATTAAGGCATCACTTGAGATGTTTTCTCACTGAAGTCAGCTGCCATGTGATGAAACAAGATGGCTACCAATCTCTGCCGAGGTCTCTGTCTTCCTTTCCAGTATCTACCATCTCTCCTAGAGCTCAGCTGTGGGCAACTATGCATAGGACTTGTCTCTGTCTGGGTCTCTTCTATCAGTCTCATTTGCTCTGCTTTCTTCCTGAGCTCAGCTGAAAGTTAGGCATATGGTTCATCTCTCCTTGGGCCTCAGCTCTTTGAGGGTCTCAGGGCTTCTGTCCTTGCAATTCAGTGTAGGAGAAATTGGAGTCCTTTCTCTCACATTACAGGGCCAAATACGGTGGCTTCTTTCATGTATCTGTCTCTCTGTCTCTGTTTATATCAGACCCAGTAATAGTCATGCCTCACTGACATAGGAACTTGAAAGTTTCTCAAACTCAGAAGTATGGATTAGTTCACAAACATAATCCTTGTCTTTTGGGGATTCATAAAATAATTCCAAACTGCCACAATGTGTGATAGTGTAAATACAGGAAAAAGTTCAGTGAAACAGAACACAGAGTCCAGAAATGGACCTAAAAATAGGTATAGCCAACTGAATTTTAATTACAGTGGAACGGCAATTCTAGGATATAATATAATAATTAGACTTAAAGATAACATATATATATTTACATATACACATATGTATATATATATATATATATATATGTTGGATCTAAAGGGAAAAGACTGTGACATTTAAAAAATAATATAAGCAAAAAGAAACATGGGACTAATTATATGAATTGAATATATTTAACTAAAAATATATCTATTGGGGGGAGAGTAAATGGAACAATACTATATAAATTTAGCTGCCTTGACAGAGTATATATCACACAATCAAAACAATGGGAAGTGTAGAGAGAAAGAAAACTGAAAGTAGATAAGCCCATTTATTACAACTTACATAATATATGGTACTGTAAGGATTTCATTCACAAGTAACAAAACAAAAAGAATTCTAAATGAGACAAAAGTGGCTAATGTAAATAATTACTAGCACAAAAATACCAAATTTCTAAGACCAAGAGAAATTCAGAAATAAAGAACTAAAAAACAGTCCATATAGTATAAGAAATGCAGTAATACTATCGAGTAAATATAACAATAATTTCAGAGATGTAAAACATCAGTAACATCAATAAAGGAAAATAGGCTTAATTAATGTATAGAATAAAAGAATTTGAAGTGGATCAAAATGCAAAATCCAACTCTGTGTTCAAATTGGTGGGAAGAATTACAGAATATATGTAGTCACAATGAACATGATACTACCTGAGAAATAAAAAGAATGGATGCCAAAATTAATGGAAGCAATGTGACACCTAACCAGGTGACAGACATAAAATTATTTGGTTAATTTCATTAGTCTGATGTTTCCTTTTCTTATATTTTTCTTTTAAAATGTCAGCAGTTTTGCCTATAGATTTAACATTTATATGTATATATATATATATATAATCTTTAAAGTCATATATGTTATTATGACATATAATGCAGTTGGCTATTCAGAGACAAGTTTCTCAGGTTAGATTCATCTTTACAAAATATAAATTTAAGTTGTTTTTTTAATTCTTGGAAATTGTCTTTCTCTGTAACTTTAAATAAAGTTTCTATACCATTGTTTTCTGCCCTTCCTTTTACTTCATTGTTTATTGCTTATCTTTTGTGGCAGCTTTTATACATCTTTATGTGTCATTATTTATATTTCATTCACATCTATGCCCCTAAATACCTTCTAATTTAATATACCCTTTTTGATATTTTGTCTTTCCTCTCCATTTCTTTCCTCACTTTTCAGATTTTCAAATCTTAATGATTTTTTTTGCCGATTTCAACTCTAAATATTTCACATTTGTTTTCTGATGTTTTATGTCTTTAGGTTTTTTTTAACTGATAGTTGATTTATGTGAGATAGTTGGATACTCATTTTGTTCTTTACCTACCATGAATAATACAATGTTGGATGCCTTTTCCTGTTTATAAGAAATTATGTAGAATTTCCTTATGAGCAATAAAAACTAATTCTGTGAATGAAGACTTTTGAGCTTTTCTCATTTCTTAGCTCCAGATAACCCTCTGCTGACAGTAGAGTGAAGTAAAGTTGATTTAATAAATAACACAGAGGTATTTCCAAGGCTGCCACTCTGTTGCGACATGCTTTCCAAATACTTTCTTCTGATCCTTGTAGCCAGGAGTCTGATGCACCAGTATAGCAGAGTTCTTTCTTCTTGTTTTCCTCCAATTGGGTGGGCCCTCTCATTCTGTCAGTATAGTCCTACTGATGCTAGGAGTGGTCCACCAACACTGAGATCTCACTGAAATTTCATTTTATCCATACCATCTATAACTATTTCTGGTCCAGAGTGGACTCCAGATCTTGTCATGTTGGTTTTGAATATTGAGTTCTTAAATTACATGTAAATTGAAATTTGTAACTTTCACTTTATTATTTTCTAATTATATTGGAGGCAATTATTGTTTGATTTTATAGTTTTCTGCATTGATTTGCATTAAGTTTTAGATGTGTAATGCTATCAAATTAGGTAAACCATATCATATATAATAACAGACTTGGTAGACAGAATTATTACCTGAAATATATCCATTCCTGAAAATCCATACTTTATATAGTTAACAAACTTGTAAATGTGATTAAATTGATAATCTTAAAATGAGGAAATTTTTCCTGATTTATCCTTGTAGGTTCCAAGTAATCGCAATGGCCCATTAAGAGGTAGCTTTAGGAATCAGAGACTGTATTGAGAGATGTGATGATGGAAGGAACAGGTTGAAGAGATGTAAAGAAGGTGCCATGATCCAAGGAAAAAGGTGTCCTCTAGAAGCTGGAAGAGACAATTAATATATTCTACTCCCCAAATCCTCAGAAGGAACATAGCTAACCCATTCATTGATGTTAGAATTCTAGAGGCCAAAACTGTAAGAGAATGAAGTTGTTCTGTTTTAATCCAATAGATTTATGTTAATAGGTTCCAGTATCAACAGGAAAGTAATATAGTAGGACATCCAAGATCATTTAAATAAATTTAAACAGGGGAAACCTGAGAGTCTGAGAAAGGCAAGATTTCCTTTTTAAAAGATTGCAATTGATTCTTTAAGAAATTAGGAATTACAAACCTAGTACTACATTTTTTTTTTAGGTACTGGGGGCCGTGGATTGAATGTGTGACCTCATATACCAGAAGCCTAGTACTACTTTTGAACTCTTCCATGAAATCTCTGAGTTAATCTTGGGTTAATATTGAAATCTTAGGCTCTACTGCAAAATTAGCTTCCTTCAGGCTTTAAATTTTTGCATATATTTTTGGCAATAATTATATTTCCTTTCAGGTCAGCTCCTTTTCCTCCTTGCACACCTCTTTATTTGCCACTTATTTCTGCATATTTTGATTTACTATATGTACTATTTTTCTAGTATGTTTTTAGCTTGCATTTGAGAAGCGTCTTTTAGAGAAATTTTTGTATCTTACTTCAAGCACAAATTTGCAACAAAAAATATTTTTTATTTAAGATATTGTTTTGTAGAAAGAAGTTTTTTTGGGTTTTAGACTGCCAGGAATGAAAATCACTTTCAATATCTCTTTGAAATAAAAATATGAGAACTCATTTACCTTTGGTCAATGGCGCCTAGATCTTTCCAAGTTTATCTTCTACAGACCACTGCTCACTCTGCTCAAACATGAAGAATCTTCCTTTTGTTTCAGGAATTCTCCATATTCATACCACTTTGACTTTTTCTTTGACTTTCAGGTTATCCTGTGACCCATTGAGCTCCCCGTGGTTCACTCCTGAACTTCATCAGACCTCAGCTCAAAAATCACCTCATATAAGTTGTCCTGATGACCTTATCTAAAATAGCAGTCACAAGCCTTTCTCTCATATCTGGTTTTATTTAAATGGCATTTGTCACTATATAATGCTCTTGTATACATGTATGGTACAATAAGATTAAGTTGCAGGTGGTCGGTAGTAATTTGGTGCTAATCTTCAGGGATGCCCAGGACCATGGTATTCAGTCTTGGCCAAGAGAGAAATGAAAAGTAGGAGCCAGTGATTTACTGATGTTGATTAAGGTCTAGATCCAGCCCTTAGGCACACTTAACCAAGTTGTTGATGTTGCTTATAACAAATGTGTAGGTTGTTGTTTTCCCTGCTTTACTTGATTACATAGCCAAGTACTAGTGAGGTTTATAAGATCCCACAATAAAGGAGTGTCTTGGCTCCTTTGAGACCAGTATCTTTTCAGTTAATATACCAGATTGTGAAATTGGAGCACAGTATAGTGTGGCAGTTTGTAGCTTTTTGTGGATCCCAGAAACAATCATGTCCTTAGAGGTAATCCATTCTTGTAAATGTAAACTTATTGTAGATGGGAACTTTTTTTTTAATATAGTTTTTTTTTTATTTTTTCTAAAAGATACTTAGATTACATAAAATGTTTCATTAAAAACTACAAGGGATTCCTATATGCCCCACTCCCCACACCTATCACTTTTCTCCACATTAACAATTTCTTTCATTAGTGTGGTACATTCATTGTACTAGATGAATACATTGATTAGGTCAATACAGTAAGGCATGAACCAGGGTGGGTCTTAATCCTTTTACTGGCATCCTTTATAAATGGAAAATTAAAAGTTTCAGGTGCAGAAAAAGGAGGCAGAGACAGAGAAACACTGAGAGCCTGAGAGAGAGGTCCCAGTTGGTAGAGACTGTAGTCAACAAAGCACATATGCATGGAAAGAGGCCCCCAAGAGGCCAAAAGAGATGAGGCCCAGATGAAAGGGAAGAGATAAGCCATATGTCTGATCACCCACAGCTGAGCATGAGGAGAAAGTAAGCCTGGAGGAGAAGGCAGAGACCACAGAGCCAACATTATGCACTGCCATGTGACTGATCACCCATAGCTACAACTTGATGAGACAGCATCTCTTAATGAAGCCTTGATTTGGACACTTCCATTTTCACAAAACTATAAGCTTTTCCCTAATACATTCCTGTTATAAAAGCCAACCCATATCTTGTATATTGCTCCCAGCAGCTTTTAGCAAACTAAAGAGAAATCAGCTGTGTTAGTCAGGGTTCTCTCAGGAAACAGAACTGATGGGAGGTATCTGAAAATAATATGATATTTAAAATTTTTTTTCTCATATATCTGTGGGGGTGTACAAGTCCAAATTCCATAGGACAGGCTGTGAGCCAGGAACTCCAATGATGGTTTTCCAAGAATTCCCCAGGAGAAAATAGCTGTCTGAAATAGAGATGGAAATTCTCTCTTCTGACTCCTGACATCAACATTTCTCTTTTTAAGGCCTTCAACTGATTGCATGAGATGTCTCCCATTGCTGAAGGCAGTCTCCTCAATTGTTTGTAGATTTATTACACCATAGACAAAAACAATTTACTAATGATTTAAGCCCATGAAATGCCTTCATAATAACAATTAGATCAATGTTTTCTTGATCAAACAACTGGGCAACAACTGGCCCAGCTGACACATGAGGCTTACCAACACATACAGGAATAGCTTTGGTTATGATAAGAAGAGATTCCTAACTGTATTGTTGAAACTTAAGAAACTTCTAAATCATAAGTGAACATGGAGGAGTAATTTTTTACTTTTCCAAAGGTCTTGAAATACGGTTCTGTCATCACATGGGCCTACATTCAGCAATTTAAAAACAGAATTGAACTGAATAAAATGTCCATTAAGAAAGGGAATAGAGGGAAATTGGCAGAATAAAGAGTTCAGGGTACATTCCTTCCAACAAAACAAGTATTGAGCAAACAGTAACTGTCTGAAACAACAATTTTGAAACTCCAGAAGTCAGAAGACTACTGTATGGCATCTAATAAAGAGCAGGAGAAAGAGGTTGATAAATAATAGTAAAGAATCATAATTGTTCTCTCCACACAGAGGCTCCAAGATCCCATTCTCCATTATTGCTGCTGGCTGCTTTGGGGTCCAGCTCCTGGCTAACAGAAAGGGACATAAAAATGCTGTTACCCAAGTCCAGGTGTGGGCATGATCAATCACTGATCACAGCTTTTGATTATCAAATTTGGATTGAGGGGGCCCAGCTCTGAAGGCAGCCATCATTCCAACCTGCCACAAAGGTGGTGTCAGTTATTATTTCATATGGTACCATGGTGGAAACTTAAGGGTAATAGGTTTCTTCAAGGCTAGGGGACATTTAGTTAAAGACTGAATTTGCTGGGCAGGCCAAGAAAGCTCAG
>PVKH010019618.1:5000-14811 GCA_004027955.1 Chaetophractus vellerosus
ATCATTCAAATGATCCAACTGTTGTGAGCAGTAACATTAAATTAGCATCTATTTATACCTGTACATTTTAACTTAAGAGTGCCCATGCTTTTTCAGGTCTGATGCCATAAATATATATGCTGCAGGATACTGCTTGTAACACCCCCAATTTAAAAATATATTTTGACTTTGCTGTGAAGATTACTGGAACCTGTTCTTCTATCCAATAATTATAACTAGAATGTGATGAGCAAAGAATGATCAAGATAAATTTGGGAATTTAGAGTCCTATATATAAAGTTTCTCTTGTTTTAAGTAAAATGTTTATGAGAGAGTGTGTGCGTGTGTGTATGAGGGAGAGAGAGGGAAAGAGAGAATGAGAGTCACCTAGAATCATGTTTGGTTCTCATTAAAATTGTTATAAAATTTTAAAAATCCCTCTTTAATGTATTTAATTGGAAGAATTTTAACTGTCAGCTGTTTTGCTCTGCCCTCTCACTCTACAATTTAGTAGGCAGAAAATTCAAGGGTTCCCTCATTTTTCAAACTTTCCCTTATTTTAAAACATTGTCATTTTTTAAAAGGACCTTTCTATAACTTCAAATGTTACATGCTGGGGCTGGCTGTAGCTCAATTGGTAGGGCGCCAGTTTACCACGTGGGAGGCCCCAGGTTCAGTTCCCGGGGCCTCCTTGAGCAGGCAGACCGCCTTGAGAAGGCAAGTCGCCACGGGCAGGACAAAGCCACCATGGGCAGGGCAAAGCCGCCCACGAGCAGGCAAGGCCACCCCGCAGTGAGCTAACTTGGTGGTCGCTGCAATGGGGGGAGACAAGCAGACACAGAAGAACGCAAAAATCAACACAGCAAGAACAAGCAGAAAGGGGGGGATATATAATAATAATAATAAAAAGTTACATGCTTTCATCTTCATCAGAACATTGTGCCACTGTTATATCTATATATTTTTCCTTAGAAAATGACTATGATGATCTACTAAGGCATAAAAGATAAGGAGAAAAAGTTATTTATGGAGTAGTAGAGAAAGGAATAAGGAAGGTATGTTTTGGAAGTTTTTATGAAACAGAGAACATTCGTTTTCAATACCTCTGGGAAGGTTGTTCTATAAATGGGGCATTTCAAGTTTTAATATGTAAAATTTGGTTTAAAAATAGATTAGAACCATCATAGGATGGGTTTTTTCCCCCAAAGGGGAAAATCATGAACATAAATATGAAATTCTGACTTGCCACTAAGCATCCAGAGTTACCAGAGGCATAGCAGCTAGCATGCCTCTTCATAAGGATAAATAGTTGCTTTTGACTCTTATTGAAAAAAATAATATCTTTCCCCCTGTTTGTCACTAGAACTGCCACCAGAAGAAAAGCCCTTCGTTTGCCCCAAATAAGCACCTCTGTTTTTCACAGCTTGCAGTAATGCTTAAAGTAAATAAGTTCTTGTGCAGCTAGCACTATTGGATTCATTCAATTGCCTGAACAAAGCTATTGTTTAGAGGTTTACAACAAGCCTTTTCTCTGTATCCTTTAAAAGAATCTTCCTTGTTCCTGTGGTTGGCATGCTTAGTATAGTAAGCCTTTCTACAATTTTCAAATGCTAAAGATAATTTTCCCCCACAGAAGAAATGAAGGAAGACTATGACACTATGGGGCCGGAAGCCACGATCCAGACCACAGTTAACAACGGTACAGGTAAGTTATGTTTGAGGCCTCGAGATCCTATTTTCCTGGGTCATGTGGAGTTAGCGAGTTAAGGAAAGAAACCCTGCCTATCCTTTTGTATCTCCAGGACTTAACAATTAAGCCAGACTTCATATATCTCTTGCTTTGTTTCAGATCACACCTCTCTACATTTGGTATTTTATTCAGCAAATATATCTTTCATTCCTATAGCCCTAATTTATACTCCTGAAGGTCAGAATACTGAGCTGTAAAAATGGATCCTTTCAGAATACGAGTTGGGCAAACTTCTAGTAGTAATTTTTATTTTAAAAGACTGCATAAAGAATTTTTAAATTAGAATGTGATATGCCTCTGCTAGCCACCACTTGAGATCAGTTATTGAGAATTCAAATTACATGGTGTAATTTATATTGTAAAATGTTTTCAGAAAGACAAACGCACAAGCATTTCTCAAAAAAAAAAAGAATCATCTGAGTTCCTTTTTATTCTTTCTTCACCTTTAATCCTCTGCATCTTTTAGCTTTACTAAGTAGTGTATTACAGGCACAAGTTTTATGGAAAGCAATAGACAATTCCAGCGATTTTTAATGAAGCTGAAAAATGACTGTGGGAAGGTAGTCACTAGTGTTCTGTTTTACTCTGTGTCTGCTATAGAATGGGAGAGTCGTGATATTCTATGTTCTTTCCCCAAAACTGAACAGCATCTTCTGACACATTCTCACATCAACAGTACAAACTTACATTGACTCACAGTGTTTCTCTCTCTTTTCCTGGATAGGTCTAATTATTCCTGGTGTTTCAAACAATCCTCCATACAACCATTACAAATATCACAATAATGTGCAGTATAAAATAATCTTCTAAAACCAACCCCCAAAATCACATGACAATTTCCACTCAACTCAGCAAGGAAAAAAGTTACAGCTTTATGAAATTTTAGAAATGTAAATAATTAAGATGATATATCCCCTTTATGTTGATGCACATCATCATAAACTGCTCATGCTGTGCTTCTATTTAGAATGCTTTAATAAATAACTTAAGAAGCTCTAATTCATTTTCTTGGGTGCAAAAGAAGAGAAATAGTGAAAAATTATTGTCATTTTTATTTCATTTGAATAATGTCACTGAATTTAAGATGCAAAAATGAAGCTATACATTGGGGGGGGTATGGAAAAGTTAACAGAATTAGGAATCAAGAGTACTAATTTATAGACATGGGTCTGACAATGACTAGATTGTGACTATGGACAAGTCAATTCTTTTTGAAAGTCAGTTTCCACACCTATAAAATGAGCAAGTTGAACTGGTTGCTTGCTCAGAATATTTCTAGTTTTAATATTCTTTGTTGCAGAGATTTATGGCCAGGTAAAAATAGAAATAAAACAAAATAATCCCATATAAAAACATAATAATAGAGATACCATGAATTAGATACTTCCTCTAATGTCCCATCTCATGTGCCTTTTAAAAATAAATGTTAAATTTCAACTTCAGATAGAAATAAAAGCTGATGATTTTTGTTACCTTTATAAACATTTAAAGTGTCACAAAAGTAAATTCACTCCAAAAAGTGACAATTTACTAGCAGTTGTATATACCACAGGTCTAAAGTGATGTTAAAACATTGTTCCTATTCAGAAGATTTAAAATCAAATTTGAGTGTCCTTTCACCAGGCTCTAAGATATCGCTTTCTCATGACACTTACCATTCCTTAGATGTACTCAGCAAACCAATAAATCAATAAGTATAATTGAGTGTCTTCTATATACTCACTGCTATGTGCATGTGTGGTGTGAGATAGACCAGGAGGACTAAGACATGGTTACTATTTAATTTGGAAGATGAGTCTAATACACTTAAACAATAATGACAATAAGTGATAGTTTGACAAATATACATCAAATGGTTGGAACCATAATGTTTTGTAATTTGAGAAGTGGGAAAGACTCTATGGGGTAGGTATTCAGGGAAGCTATTCTGAAGGAGGTGGGATTTTAACTGAATCAACTTTCAATAGTCAGAGAGGGGTGAGGCAGGGCTTTCTGGTAGAAAAAGAGTGTGTGAGCCAAGGCAGGAAGTATGATATCTGTTCAGTGGCTAGTGAATGAAAGGATTTGGCTGAAGCAGAGGGTCCTAGAAGGCTATTGATGGCAAATACAGTTGGACATTTAAGTTGAAGCCAGCTGGTGGAGAATAGAAAGCATCAGGCAGGAGTGCAGGTCATGTTATACTACCATGATTTCTGTGGGGTACAAACCAGACTCTGAGAAACCAACTGGAAGTCGTTATAGTTTGCCAGGTATCAAGTGATAAAAACTCTGACCTAGGGTGGTGACAGCGGTGAAATTAGCAACATAACTTCTTAATAGCCAATTGAGTCTCTGGGTGTGGGAGTCAAAATGGCTTCAAGATTACACATCTGGGTATCCAGAATATGGTGGTACTCGCTATTTCTAAATATACAGATGAAGGATCCAGTTTTGAAGAGAATGCATTAAGCTGGCCTTTGACATAAGTATTTTTCATATAAAAGTTAGGGATGTATATGGGAAATCCATTGGAAATGAGGAATTAAATGCATGCAGTCAGAGATAACGATTTGAGGGTCATGCAAACATATACAGTTGGCATTTAACATCTTGGGGCTATGAGATTTGCAATTGATTGTCAATTACTGGAATTACTGCAATAGGTAGAAAGCCAAGGCCAGAGAGCCTCGTAGGTAGAGAGAAAAATAAAATTCATGGAAGGAAAAAGATTGAAAAAAAGAGGGGAAAAAATGTGAACATCCAGAAGGCAAAAAAAAAAAAAAAAAAAAGAGAGAGAGAGTTTAAAAAAGCAGAGTAGTCATCTCAATCAAAAAGCTAGAACTGGAAAAATTCTGAGCAAACCCACTGGATTTAGTAAGTAGGCATTGACTGGTAACCCTCAGTTTACAAGTGTGTTCTTTTAAAGAATAAATGCACTACCTCTTCCCAACCATATGTTTACTGCCTCTTATTCCTAGATTTCTGTCTTTAGATGCTAACTACATGTGGAAATAATACCTCTTTTCTGGTTCAGCTTATTTCTTAATGGACCATCTCTTTCACTCCATCCACATTCTACTGATCAAGAGGTCCAGCAATTGGCTTACCTTCTCTAGCTCTCTCAAGCAGCAGTAATATCTTCCTCCAGTAAAAGCCAATAGTATAACTCAGCTAACTCTACCATAGATTCTATAGTGTGTAGTCTTCTTCAAATTATATTGCAAACTCTGAGACGATGTAATATTTCTCAAGCTACCACATTGTCTGTAAAGGTGGCTTAAAAATAATAGACCTCAATAAATGTTTTTTGATGAATGAAGGTAGAATTCCTTAATAGCAGATACCATTTTCTTTTTCTAATCAAAGCAGATCAATAGACATTGGGATTAATAAAT
Organism: Chaetophractus vellerosus; assembly: GCA_004027955.1. NCBI lineage: Eukaryota > Metazoa > Chordata > Mammalia > Cingulata > Chlamyphoridae > Chaetophractus > Chaetophractus vellerosus. The sequence continues at coordinate 10,104 of PVKH010019618.1, forward strand.
TTAATTTTAAACAAGTTAAGCAATTTTCTGATGCAAAGAGTTGCTATTCATTCATTCAAGTAAGTTTCAGCAGAAGCCATGGAAAATGTCCCTAATATTTCTTTCTGAATACTCTACACATAAATTTCATTCCTAACTAAAAGTAGGGAAAAGGCCTCTGTAGTTCCTGTTTAATTCCACAAACCTATTAAATAGTAACATTTAGCTATAGTGTATATATATATATATATATAATATATATAGCTATATAATATATAATATAAATGGATAAAGTAGTCTTTTAGAACTTAAAAACCTTTCCTTCATAGCATATTCTTCTGAGTTCAAAGATGTAAAATGTGGTGGGAAGGACTTAGATAAATTGAATCATGGAATTCTAAAATTGAAAGTTGGTATTACAGGACAATTCCTTAACTATAATTTGACAGTTAAGGAAACTGGTGAAAAAAAGAAAGAAAATGCCACAATTTGGGAATAAAATCACCCGACATAACCTCAAGTTTTTCACCACTCAGGAGCTGATCCTGCTAGAAACCACTGGTATCAAATTTGATTTTTATGTACTCTATCTAATCTGTCACCAAGTGCTGTCAACTCTACTGTCATAAATATTGAATATCACTTGCATTTATCCCCACCATTTTTTCACTATCCTAATTTAAATCCTTATCTTTCATTTGAGCTATTTGATAACTTATTAATGAGGGTCCCTGTTTTCAATCCTTTATTTCTTCACCCATTCTTCACACTAACATCAAAGTTGTTTTCTGAACACTTGAGGCAGATAAATAAGTGTAACTTGTCTCTACCCTGCTCCTTAAGCACCTGAATGGTTTTCCATTGTTTTCAGAATGACTCGGCACTTGAGATGGCACTTGAGATGGCATCCTCCATGATCTAACCTAACCCCTACTTAGGTTTAATACCATTTTCCAAAGTATGCCCTCAGCTCTGAAGGCCTAGTTACCATTTCTACTCCACTGCCTCATAAAAAAACAAAACAAAACAAAACAAAAACCCTCATTCTTTCTGAACCTGATAGCATCATACACATTCTTCAGGACTCAGCTCACAGGCTGTCTCCACCAGAGAACCATCTTAGAGTCTTTAGAGTCTCCCAGATAAAATTAACCACTCCTTCTTTTGAGAATTTCTTGAAGAATCTATTTCATTCTGCCTCATATTCATATTATACTTAGTTACTTGCTGGTCTCTTTCTCCCCACTAGATTGTAAGCTATTTGAGGGCAGATAATGTGTGGGGTTTTGGTTACTTTATCAACCGCATATCCTGGGATGGTCTAGGTCAGTAAGTGTTTTTGAATAAACAAGGAAGTGAACAAGAGACAAACAACACTTGGACTTCCATTTCATATTATCAGGTTGACATAGTTTTGACACCTGACCTGAAATTATCAACCAGACATATTCCTTTCTTGTTATACCAGTCTCCCCACCTAGAAAGCCCCAGTTACATCTGACTGGTCTCTAGCCTTACTGTCCCGCTTTTAGTCAGTCCACATTCTTCCTATGCCCCTTTTCTCATTGTCCTAATTCCTTCCTTAGAATTCTTAATTGCCCCCATTAACACTTATAGGACAAAACTCACATTCCTCAGACTGGTATTCAGTGCCATCCATTCTGTACTGACAGTGCTCCATTCCTGTTACACCAGATCCCTTGGCGATACCAAAAAATAATCACACTTATTCCAGCCTCTGAATCTCTGCCCATGTTATCCCTTGGACCCTAATCTCTCACTTGTTCCATTCTAGCCATCCAAACTCTACCAGGCATCCTCTGTTCTTCACGGCCAGCTCACATCCCCTTTCCTTACTGTGGTCATCATTGAGCACCCTTACCCCATCAATCTCTTCCTTCTCTGAAATCCCACAGCAGTAAGGTGTGCACCACTAGTTTTAGCTTGTTGGTATTGTTCCTCTTTACGTTTTTATGCCCCTGTTATGCCTAGTTAATTTCATGAGGACAAGAGATTTCTTTAGCTGGAAAATGGAGGTAGATTATCACAGTATTTACTTCATGGGATTGTTGAGGTGATAAAACAAATAGCATATACATTGACTTTAGTGAGTGCCCCCAAAATGTTTGCTTTAAGGAAAGGACTGTTCTCTGTTTGCCTCAAAGTGCCCATCCGGCTTGCTCAGTGGAGAAAAATGGACTCTGAAGAATGAAACCACAATAGAGGAAAACACTCCCTGTGAAAGAGATTGTATCCAGTCTCTTCAGAAACAAAAAAAAAAAAACAAGATTTTTTTCAACTTGTTAAAGTCGAAGTACAACAGCGTTGAGTGCCACTACTTTTTATAACAAAGTTAGATTAACAGCACAGGAAAATGGGCTTGTTACAGCATAAAGCATTGCAAACCCTGTTTTATACTAATAACTTCCTACAGTGCGTAATTTCACTGGTTTTAATGTTTAAAAACAGAAAGAAAATTGTATGCTTTAGCTCATAAGATGAACACCTTTTTACAAAGAACCCCACATCTTCCAGATATTAATAGGATTCAAATTCAGAATGACGTTTCGTGTAGAATTTTTAAGAGTATATGCAAAGTTTACTTTCTAAGAAGATCAGCGAAATGGGAAAACTGAGGAGCATTACAAATAGGAGTCTGCCTGCACTCTGGTAGTAACAAGGATCTATCTTGGTTGCACGGTGATCACTGGCATCAGTGCAGTTCCACGTGCATATCAAGACCCAAATGGGCCCCTGATGTTTTCCTCTGAATGTGCGAGAGTTATATTTACTCAGACAATCTAGTACTCTAGTTATAAAGGGCTATTAATAACCACCTGAATCTTAGCTTCCTTTTCTGCGGGGGAAAAAAAAAGTATCTAGAAACTGGGCAAGGCTGAGTTAGAGCTCAGTTCCCAATAAGAAAATTATTGTCCGAGGACTAACTATATAGACTCCAACTGTAGAAAGTAAACATGCATCCAATATTTTAAGAATAATATATAATATATATAATATAATGCATTTACAAAGGAGAGGCAAACAGTGTCTTGAAGTGCTCTGGATTCTGGAGTCAAATAAATATACATTTGACTTTGGTCTCTACCGACTACTAGTTACATGGACTTGTGTATGTAATTGATAAGCCTTTATCTCTATATCAGTAAAGTGGAAACATTGCTTCCCTGTGCACAAGGTCTTATTGTAAGGATTAAATAACATGTTATTTTAAAGCACCTCTTACAATAGCTAATATGTACTAAATGTTTACCGTTTTTTGGTGGTGGTAGTTAATTTGCGTTTTGCTGTTTTTGCGGCTACCAGTAAGCTAGCTTTAAATTATTTTTATTCATTAAAAAAATACATCCACTCTGAACTGTTTCCTACCTTCTCCCTTTACACTGGCTCCACATTAACTTCTTCCCTAGAAAACAAAAATACATTTAATAAATTTGTAACAGAAGACCTAACCAGCCATTTTGAGAGCTTTTGCCAATTAGCTTCCCTGGTCATCCTGGAAAACTACAGAGACAAGCTGTAGGATACATTTCTTCTCTCACTGTTCTGGCAAAACATTTGAGGTTAAAATATGAAGGTTTAGAAGGAGTAATTTAGTTTTCTATTTCATCACATCTTTATTTAGTAAACTTTTTAGCTGTATAAGAGTAATATTTTTATATAATGTATAGTGTATAATGATGATGAAAATGTAATTTTCCTTTATCTGATCACTGACTGGCATCAAGAATCAGTTTCTTTTTTTTTCTTTCTGCCCTGAAAAAAAACAAATAAACAAATAAAATATTTGTCACATGTTAACAACCACTCTGCAATCATTCTTTCAGTGAGAGTATTTGCTGTGTGGAGTGTTTGAACTAAGTCTTGAGAAGGAGACTTAAATGGAATAGAAGATATAATTTCTGTCTTCAAAGAACTTATAATCTTATGGTGTCGATGAAAAACCGAATTCGAATGGCAGGAAGACAAAGTTTAAAAATAAAAAATTATAACCTCATTAGCTACTCAAATCAATGTTTATTGATACCCTACTAAGTGCAAGGCATTTTGTTAGACATCATGAAAGTTGTCATGAGCAAAGACTAGACCCTGTCATTAGGAACTTAAACGCAAACTGAGTGAATAAATAATGGTAGATGAGTAAGAAATGGGTTAAAATGTTTAGCACAATGTTATGATGTAATAAACACTCATTTTTTGCTAGCCATTATTATTATTTTCATTATTGTTCTTTCAATGACTATAATAATATATGAATTAAGGTGATTAATTGGAAATATAACATGCTTTGTAGGTTCAAATGCAAAGTGTCTAATATTACAGAGGATTTCTGACAGGGTGTAGGGCCAAAGATTGGAAGTATGTTAAGGAGACTGCAAACTCGAGGGACGGTTTTCTCCAGGACAAAGTCCTACTGCACATACATATATGTAAAAGAAAGATTGGAAAAGCAAAAGGTGAATGGTGAAAGATGCAGCAGGTACGACCAAAAGTTGCAAGGGAAGAGCTTAATATGGTAGCTTGACAGTGGGCAGAGACCTGTCTTTTTTAGAAGTAAGAGTAAAAGAAGAAAGGAGAATAATGGTAAAGAGATTTGGGTTAAATTAAACGTAGTTCCAGGAGTTCTCCTCATAAGAGTTGCACACTCTGAAGTAATTAGGAAAAGAGACCATCAGTTCACAGTATGGGAATGAGAGTAGGGTTGGAATCC
>PVKH010019619.1:0-14804 GCA_004027955.1 Chaetophractus vellerosus
AAAGCCCCAAAACGTGTGTAACTAACAGAGGCGTTATGCCACACTTAGGGATGTGCATGTTGGGGGTTGTGGGAGGGGTGGGGGATGGCATATGGGTACTCCTGGAATCTCTGTGTAACATGTGTGTAATCAATGAATCCTAAAAATGTACATAGATATATAAAAAATAAATAAAAAATTAAAAAAAAATAAAATAAAGTCTATTTCATCTGTTATAATTATAGCTAATACAGCTTTTTTTGTTTACTGCATGTGTGAAATATCTTGTTCCAGCTTTTCGGTTTCAATCTATGGGTATCCTTGGGTGTAAGGTGAATCTCTTGTAAACAGCATAAAGATGGCTCATATTTCATATCCATTCCACCAGTATGTGTCTTTTGATTAGGGAGTTTAATTCATTATCATACAGTGTTATAACTGTAAAGGCAATTCTTATTCTACCCATGTTGACTCGTGGTTTTATCAGTAATATTTTATTTTCACCCCTCTTTTTACACTTTTACTTACTTTTACTGAAATAATATTCATTTCTAGACTCTCTTCCAAGCCTCTCTCTCCCATCTTTTCAGGCTGTAACCCTCTCTTTAGTGTTTCCTGCAATTCCAGTCTCTTGTTTATTAACTCTCTCAGTTTCAGTTTATCTGTGAGTATTCTAAACTCACTTTCATTTTTGAAAGACAAGCTTGTTGGATATAAGACAATCTTGTTGGATATTTTAATATATCATACTACTGCCTTCTTTCCTCCATGGTTTCTGATGAGAAATTGGCACTTATTCTTATTGGGTATCCCTGGTATATTACATGTTGCTTTTCTCTTGCTGATCTCAGAATTCTCCCAGTCTTTGGCATTTGACATTCTAATTAGTATGTTTTGGAGTTGGTCTATTCAGATTTATTCAGATGGGAATATGTAGAGCTTCATGGACACACATATCTATGTCCTTCAATAAGCTTAGGAAATTTTCTACCATTATTTCTTCAAATATTTCTTCTGACCCTTTTCCCTTTTCTTCTCCCTATGGCACACGCATGACACATATATTTGCACATCTCTTCACATCATTTAGTTCCCTGAGACCCTGTTCAACTTTTTTTCCATTCTTTTATTCATCTGTTCTTTTGTACATTCATTTTCAGTGGCCATGTCTTCAAAATCACTAATCCTTTCTTCTGCCTCCTCAAATCTGCTGTTATATGCCTCCAAGGTACGTTTAATTTCATTTATTGTGCCTTCCATTCCCATAAGATCTGCTATTTTTCTATGTATGCTTTCAAATTCTTCTCTGTGCTCACCCAGTGTCTTCTTAAAATCCTTAATCTATTTAGCCATCTCATTGAGTTTATTATGGAGATTTGTTTGAACATCTATGATTAGTTGTCTCAACTGCATTATGTCTTCTGGAGGCTTATCTTGTTCCTTTGACTGGGTCATATCTTTCTGTTCCTTGGTATGGGTTGTAATTTTTTGTTGGTGTCTTGGCCTTTGGCTTACTAGATGTAATTATTCTGGACACAGTTATTCTCTTCAGTTTAGGGGTTTCTTGCCCTAACTCCCTTGCTGGTTGTGAAGTAGGAGCCAAGGATATGGTTGGTACTGTAAGCTGTGAAGGCTGAAGGTGCTCACATTGCCCCAGGAACCAATGAAGCTTCTCCCAGATTTTTCCTCTGCCAACAGTAGGGGCAGAGCCACAATCGTGTACAAAAATCTAAGTCCTTCAGGCCAAGACCATCTGTAGTCTGTGCAACAGATAGACTCATGAAGCTTCAAGCCCCTTCCTCCTCTGCATGGGGTGGGGAAAGAGCTGCAGTTTTGGGCAGCAATCTATGCCATGCAGGTCCAAAATGACCACAGTTTCTAAGGTAGACTTGTGTAGAACTATTAGGGGTGGAGATGGACTCTCTGGAGTGCCCAACATCTAATCCATGTGGTCTAAATGCACCTTCAGTTGTCCTGAGATGCTGAGAGATTACTGTACCTTCTGCCTTTTGGGGTTAGGGATGGATCCACAGGTGCCCAACAGTTCAGTCTGTTTAGGCTAAAAATGCTTGCCATTCCCTGAAGAGGTTGAGGAAATGCTAGTCCTCTGTTATCTATTGGGGGTGGGGTGTTCAACAGTCGAGTTTGTCCAGGGCAAAAGTGCCTGCAGTTGCCCTGAGAGGCTGAAGAAACACCAGCCCCTTCTTAACCTATTTGGGTGGAGGGGTAGAGATGGAATCAAAGGTGTTCAGCAAACTAGTTCATGCAAGCCAAATGTACCTTCAGTTGTCCAGAGAGGTCAAGGAAACACAACTCCTCTCCTATCTTATTGGGGTGCGGAGATGGAGCCACAGGTGTCGGATTATTCAATCTGTGCTGGCTGAAAGCACCTGCAGTTGCCTGGAGAGGCTGATGTAGGTCCTGCCAGCTTCCTGCCTGCCAGAGGTGTGGCTAGGGGCCTAGCTTAGGCCTATAATCTGATCTGGGTAGAAAGAAGCCAGGCCCTACATTCACTGTGATTTTCAGTCAGCCTCTCTTTCCCTCATGCTGGGGTTGGAGTTAAATGGCCACCATCAGCCTCTTTCTCACTCAGACAGGTTCAAACTTTAGCTGTTCTTATGATTATGCTTTATCCAGTTAAATTTACCAATCAGTAGCTTAAGTTGGTGCCAAGCGTCACCTCCTCCCCCACTTTTGGGAAATGGAGCTACCAACTCCAGCCACAGAATAGCTCCTGAGGTGTCTTGTGCTGCCAGTGGAGAATGGGCACTGGCCTCCGTGGCATGGAGTGCTCTACACGTGAATCTTCACTGCAGATGGGAAGTCTCTTTCGTCCATTCTTTCAAAGATGTAGCAGGATGCTTTTCTATTCTCCTGCCCCTCCCTCCCCAATGGGTGCTTTAGGATACTCTGAGTGATTACTAACTGCCCTGTAGGATGAGCTGACTCTTGGAATGCCTTACTCAGCTGCCATCTTGCCCCATACCTTTTCCCTTTGTTTTAATTAGTGAAGACTCTGGGACTTATCTTCCTTGGTGGGAGAAAATCCAATGACTCATGGCTGTGGGCCCAGCTGGAAAGCAAAAGTATACTTTAGCCTGGAACATTCTTTGAATGATCTCTTGGCAACCAAGAGTAGTATTGGATGGAAGATGGCTGGACAGTGCTATTGAAATTAGGTGAGGAAGCACCAAAACCCAACCACAAGATATATATCTAACAATATCCTTGTGTATGTCTTATTTCCTCAGTGTATATTGAGAATTTTCCTCATAAGCAGGTGAGATGGAAACCATTACCATGTCTGAACACAACTTCTGAAAACTTTTGAAATATTTAGAAACTCTAAGGGCTGGAAACTCTTGCAAAATGATGATTTTCCCATATAATAGAAACTTATGGGAAGTGCAATTATGTCACTAAAGAACTTTTATAACTGCAATGAATGCTGTTTTTGAAATCTATTATAGTGATTTGACATAGAGAAAACAAAATCACACTGAATGTTCTATTTTGGGAAGTGATGTTTCCTCTTGGAAGCAAGCCATTTTGTGTACCAAAGAGGCATTTATTTCCACTGCCCATGTACTGAGAATCAGAATATTAAATATGGTCTGAGCCTATCTGTAGAATTACTAATTTGTTTAACATACAATTCCTAAACAATACCAATTTAAAATCTTGGTTCTGGATACAACAGCATTGATCTTATGACTTTTTGCAATAACTCAAGTAAACCACCTTTTTAGATAAGTACATTTGCCTCAATAAACAGAGACACATTATAAAATGCTTTCTCATACATCATTTCATAGCTTTCTCAATATACAGAAAATTGTGACCAAAAGGAACTAAGTGGCTTTTCTAAAACCAAACAATTAATGCATCACAGCGTTGATGCAAAATCTTCAAACTCCATATTTTTTTGCCTTCCAAAAATACCAGGCAAAGATGTCCATTATCAGAGCTGAATTATTTTGTCTATAATTAATTAATCCAAGCAGAAGTTAGCACTCTTGTTAAAATGTAATACATGCAGGACACATTTTTGTTAGGATTTGTATTTTTGGAAGCAGACTAGATAATGCCAATAATTTGCTGTCTTTGAAAATATAAGTGAAGAATGTACTTTCCATTTAATTATGCTAGTATATTTTGTTTGTGTTATTTGTTTTTTACTGCATAGATACAATTAATATTTAAATTATATTATGCAAGCTCCACTTACCCATGTTAAATTCCAATTGCCAAGTGTCAGCTTCTGATCAAAATCTTGGCAAAGTTGTTGTTTCATGCAGCATCTGGAGTCCAATTTCCTTTGCTTAGCCCACTAATACCTTTGGCAGTGTTTTGAAAGGTAGTCTGTTTGTTCTTCATCTAAGTAATTGACACAGCTAAGGTTCAGATGAGCTCTCACATTTACCTCCTTCACAAACCATTAGCCAAAGTAACTTGATTTTCACTTTCCTGCTAACCTATTCTTCAGGTTGCTGATTCCCTTAGTAACTGGGTTTATGCAACAAAGCTGACTGAGGATTGTTTGTTCTACAAATCTCAATTACATCTTTCATTCTAATTCTTTAATATTACATGCAATGTTTTTACTTTTCAAAAAAAAAACCTGATAAGAAATAATGTCCCCTGTCCTTGTAGTTTGTACCTGTTCATAATAAGCAAACCAGTACAAGAGAGGCTAAGCATGGTGGAGATGAACACCTCTGGAGACCACCCATTATTGATATAGAAGGCCTCTTTCACTCTCTTTCAGTACAATAACCAAACTCTGTTTTCTTTTGGATAAATTCAGTTGTTTTTTATTTAGGATAATATTGAGTAAAAGTATTAGATTCTAGATACATTGTCATAGTGTGAATTTTGACAGTGTCACTGACATGTGACGATCATGTGAAACTTGCCAAGTCTGTCATGAAAATTAGCAGCAGGACAAGGTCCAGGGTCTAAGAGAAATTCATAAGAAGAGTTCAAGGAACCATCACAATCATTCCATAGCCTTTAAGCTCTCTGGTTTGCTTTCTTCTTTTTGTAAATTCATAGGAATTTGGGATACCTGATGAGCTTAAATTTTTTTAAAATTTCAAGCAATTAAATGAGCTTGATTTTTTTAAAATTTCAAGCAATTAAATAAATAAATCAAGTGACACTCCTGAATCAAATATTTGATTTAAACTTCTGATGTATATGTTTTGAAAGATGGTGTCTGTTTAGGAGGACACTCACCATCACACTCTTGGAGGATGGCTAATTGAAGACAGGATACTGCCTGAGTGGTATGTGCTGGGGACCTATGGAGCAAGAACCTTAGAGACATTGATCTGGAGGGAGCTGAATGGCGAGGTAGATTGCTCAGGAAAGAATTGGAACATAGAAAGAAGCAAGGAAATAGAATAAGAATAACAAAGTGTTAAAGAGAAAACATAACACACACACAGAACCACCAGCAACATAAAACTCTAGAGCAGAGAAAGAAGCTAATAAACTGAATAAATTCATCAAGATAAAATGATGACTAGTGGGCAACAAAAAATTACAAACCACACTGAGAAACAGGAAGACATGGACCAGTCTAATGAACAAACTAAAAACCAGGAAGAGATGCAGAACATAGAACAACTAATCAAAGCTGTCCAAACAAATATCATGGACCAACTTATTGAAGTGAAGGAAGAGATTAAGGATATTAATAAGACAGTGGGAGAACATACTGAAGAAATTGTAAACATACATAAAAAGATAAGGATATGATGGTGATCAATGGCACGATCCAAGAAAAAAAGACGCTGGATTCACATAACAGCAGATTTGAACAGACAGAAGAAAGAATTAGTGAGGTGGAAGACAGTATATCTGAAATCAACAGATAGTAGAACAGATAGATAAATGATAGAAAAAATCCAGCAGGGACTTAGGGATTTAACTGACAACACAAAATGTGCAAACATATGCATTATAGGCATCCCAGAAGGAGAAGAGAAGGGAAAGGGAACAGAAGGAGTTTGAAGGAAATAATGGCTGAAAACTTCCCAATTCTATTGAGAGAGATGAATGTGCATGTCCAGGAAAGACAGCACACCCCAAACAGTATAAATCCTAACAGGCCAACTACAAGGCATATACTTGTCAAAATGTCCAGTGCTCAAGACAAAGAGAAAATACCCAAGGCAGCAAGAGAAAAGAGAACCATCACATACAAGGGAAGCACAATAAGAATAAGTGCTGATTTCTCATCTGAAACCATGGAGACAAGAAGACAGTGGTATGACATAGTCAAAGTACTAAAAGGAAAAACTTCCAGCAACAAATTCTCTATCCAGCAAAACCAGCATTCAAAAATGATGGAGAGTTCAATATATTCACAGGTAAACAGAAATTAAGAGAGTTTGCCAATAAGAAACCTGCACTTCAAGAAATACTAAAGGAAGTTCTCCAAGTTGAAAGGAAAAAACAGGGGAGAGAGAGTTGGAGGAGAGTGTAAGAACAACTAAAAAGACAAAAAGAAATAAAAACAATATATGACATACATAAACCCAAAAGAAAATATGGCTGATTTGAGAAATTTAATGAGAGTAATAAGACTGAATGTTAATGGATTAAACTCACCAGTTAAGAGACAGAGATTGGCAGAATGCTTAAGGAAATATGATCCATTTATATGTTGTCTACAAGAAAGCCATCTTTGACCCAGGGATTCAAGGGAACTGAAAGTGAATGGCCGGAAGACAATTTTACAAGCAAACAATAGCAGAAAAAGGGCAGGTGTAGCTATCCTAATATCAGACAAAATAGACTTTAAATGCAAAATTATTGTAAGAGACAAAGATGGACACTATATATTAGTAAAAGGGTTAATCTCTCAAGAAGAGAGAACAATCATAAACATTTATCCACCTAATCTGGGTGCCTCAAAATACATGAGGCAAATTCTGGAAAAAACTAAGTGGAGAAATAAATGCGTCTACAGTTATAGTGGGGGATTTTAATACACCATTATCACCATTAGACAGAATATCTAGACAGAGGATAAATAAAGAAACAAAGACTGAATAATACATTAGAGGACCTGGACCTAATAAATATTTACAGCACACTACACCCAAATACAGTGGGATATATTCTTCTCAAGTGCTCATGGATCATACTCCAAGATAGACCACATGCTAGGGGCTACAGAACCATTCTCAATGAATTCAGAAAGATTGAGATTATACAAAGTAATTTTTCTGATCACAGTGGAATGAAGTTGGAAATCACTAAGGTCCAGAGAAACAGATTAGGCACAAAGATATGGAAGTTAAACAACACACACCTAGACAAACAGTGGGTCAAGGAGGAAATCTCAAAAGAAATGAGTAACTACCTTGAAACGAATGAAAATGACAACAAAACATATCAAAACCAATGGGATGCAGCCAATGCTTTCCTGAGAGGGAAGTTCATAGCCATAAATACATAATATTAAAAAAGAAGAAAGCGCTAGAATTGAAGACCTAACTGCACACCTGGAGGAATTGGAAAAACAACAAACTAAAACTAAAGGAAATGGAAAGAAGGAAATAAAAAGATTACAGCAGAACTAAATGAAATAGAGAATAGGAAAGCACTACAAAAAATAAACAAAATCAAAAGCTGGTTCTTCGAGAAGATCAATAAAATTGAAAAACACTTAGCCAGACTACAAAAGAAAAAGAGAGAGCAGATGAAAATTCACAAAATAAGGAATGAGGAAGGGGATATCACAACTGACCCCACAGAAATAAAGAGTATCATAAGAGGATACTTTGAAAAATTATATTCCAACAAGAATGATAATTTAGAGGGAATGGACAAATTCCTAGAAACTCACAAACAGCCTATATTGACGAAAGAAGAAATTGATGATCTGTCCAATTAAAAGTAAAGAGAGAGACTCAGTCATCAAAAACTTTCCAAGTGAAAATAGCCCAGGACCAATTGGCTTCACAGTGAATTCTACCAAACATTCCAGAAAGAGCTAACACCAATCCTGCTTACGCTCTTCCAAAAAATAGCAGTAGAAGGAACATTGCCTAGCTCATTCTATGATGCCAACATTACCCTAATACCAAAGCCAAACAAAGATACCACAAGAAAGGAAAATTACAGACCAATTTCTCTAATGAACCTAGATGCTAAAATCCTCAACAAAATACTTGCTAATCACATTCAACAACATATCAAAAGAAGTATACACCATGACCAAGTGGGTTTCATCCCAGGTATGCAAGGATGTTTCAATGAAAGAAAATCAATCAATGTAATACACCACATAAACAGATTGAAAGAAAAAACATCACATGATCATTTCTATAGATGCAGAAAAAGCATTCGACAAAATACAGCCTCCTTTCCTGACAAAAGCACTGCAAAAGATAGGAATAGAAGGAAACTTTTTGAGCATGATAAAAGGTATATATGAAAAACCCACAGATAATATCATCTTCAATGGGAAAATCCTAAAAGCCTTCCCTCTGAGATTGGGAACTAGACAAGGATGTCCACTATCACCACTCCTATTTAACATTGTCTTAGAAGTACTTTCTTGGGCACTGAGGCAAGAAAAAGATATAAAATGCATTTAATTGGAAAAGAAGAAGTAAAAATTTCATTATTTGCAGATGACATGATCCTATTTGTAGAAAACCCTGAGACATCTACAACAAAGTTTCTAGAACTGATAAAGGAGTTCACTAATGTTTCAGGCTATAAGATCAATGCTCAAAAATCTGTAGCATTTCTGTACACCAATAACAAGAAATCTGAGGAGGAAATCAAGAAAATAGTACCATTTACAATAGTAACCAGAAGAATCAAATACGTAGGTATAAATTTAGCTAAAGATGCAAAGGACTTATATACAGAAAACTACACAACACTGTTAAAGGAAATCAAAGACTTAAGTAAATGGAAGAATATTCCCTGTTCATGGATAGGAAGACTAAACATCATCACTACCTGACTTTAAAACATACTATTAAGCTACAGTGGTCAAAATTGCATGGTATTGGCACAAGGATAGACATACTGACCAATGGAATGGCATTAAGAGTTATGATATAGATCCTCGCATATACAGTCATCTGATATTCAACAAGGCTACCAAGGCCTCTCAGTTGGAAGACAATGGCCTCTTCAACAAGTGGTGCTTGGAGAACTGGATATCCATATCCAAAAGAGTGAGAGAGGAACACCATCTCACACCTTATACAAAAATCAACTCAAGATGGTTCAAAGATCTAAATATAAGAGCCAAGACCATAAAGACCTTGGAAGATAATGTAGGGAAGCATCTACAGGACCTTGTAATAGGAAATGGTTTCATGAACTTCACACCCAAAGCACGAGCAGCAAAAAAAAAAAAAATAGATAAATGGGATCTCCTCAAAATTAAAAACTTCTGCACCTCAAAGGACATTATCAAGAAAATAAAAAAGCAGCCTACCCAATGGGAGAAAATATTTGGCAACCATATATCTGATAGGAGCCTAATATCCTGCATATATAAAGAAACCCTACACCTCAAAAATAAAAAGACAAACAACCCATTTTAAAAATGGGCAAGTATCCACATACAAAAAGATTTTGGTATGGGGGGGAATGGAGGAGGAGGTTGAATATATGAGATTATCTTGTGTTCTGTGTGTGACTCTGCTGTGACCTAAAAATTCTTTGAAAATTAAAGGAAAAATGATGGGATGCTTGAGAGCGAGAAGAGGAAGTTGCCACGATACAGACTGGACACCAGATATTGCACTGATAAGGCAAATTGGAAAAAATAAAATTATATATATATATATATATTACTTTTTTACATTTTTTGAAAAACCCAATCCTTTAATAACATCCTGTTTTCTTTTTTCTATTTAAAAATTTTTTTTAATTATTTTTTATTTTTTAAGTTCTCATATATTTTAACTCTTACATTTAAATATCATTATTATTTCATTTTCTTATTCATTGCAATTGCCTATTGTTTTAGCTTCACCTTTGAAGAGGCTAGGGATCACAGAAGGGTCACAAAAGGGATGGGAAAGGATCATTGGTGTGGGGGGCCAGGGATGGGGGTACATGGGAGGAAGTCCACCCAAACATGCATAAAAGGCATGCATAATTGTTCAAATGCTTACGGGGCATGGTCACGGGTGAAGAATTACTCAATAAATGTGAGAACACTGAATTCTCATCCTGGAGAGCTCTGCCATATTCTCCAGGAGAGTAGTAACAGTTCCCCAAGTGCAGGGGCAATGTCTGGCAAAGGAGGATGATCCATTAATGGGCCCTTGTTATTGAAGACTAGCCTTATGAGTCTTTGCTCTTGAAACTGAAACAGCCTAGTGTTATGGGGTGCCTAAGAGTTGCCTCTTGAGAACCTCCTTGTTGCCCAAATGTGGCCTCTCTCTAAGCCAAACTCAGCATATGAATGCTTTACCTTCCTCCCAGCATGGGACATGACTCCCGGGGATAAGCCTCCCTAGCAATGAGGGATTACTAACAAATGCCAACAGGCAGTACAACTGGAGAAAGACTTTGAATAAAAGGGGGAAATGGTAAAGACAAATGAGTTCATAGAGATAAGAGACTTCAAAGTGAGTCAGGAGGTCAACCCAGAGGTAACACTTATGCAGATCCCAGTAGGACCTCCTAGGCTTCCAATATGGATATCACCCCAAACCGAAGGCCTCCTGAGGGCTTTGGAGATCTCCAGGTTCTATATCAGGACAGACAGCCCAAGAGTTTGGTGCCTTACCAGTGGGCCCTAATTTGGAATCCTTGCTCCCAAGAGTGACAGAGTCTGACCGAAATATGTCTTCACTGCACATGGTCCATCTGTCTCTTCTATTCAAACCTATATTTGATGCCAGAGTTTTAGGTGTACTTCCAGAGACCGGAGACTATGGGCTGTCCACGTGCCAACTGGGTCCAGAGACTCTGTGGACCTGCAACTCCTATGCTACAACTCAATGGACTCACCCAGGACACCTAGTTTGGAGTTGATGATGGACAATGGCTATCCTGGAGAATGGAGAGAGCCTGCAGCTGCAGGCAGCATAATCTCTTCCATTGTATCCACGGGATATAAGCCCCCTCTCACTTGGTGGTGGAGGGGACTTTAGCATTCTAGACTCCTTGGGATTGGGGGAAGAGCTATGGACTAGAGTGGACTTGTTGGTGTCCTTTTATAGACTTATTGTGATTCATGCAATGGAAGAAATTACACGATCATGTGGAGTCAGGGGTCACTGGACACTTTGGGGACAGGGAGAGGGAAGAGCAGTTGTAATACAGGGGCTATTTTGGAACTTGGGAATTGTCTTGGGTGATGTTGCACTGGAGGATATAGGCCATTTTATATCATCATGTATCATGCAGAACTGTGTGGGAGAAATGGTGGTCTACAGTCTGAACTGTGGTCCATGCATTCTGGCAAAGCCCCAAAATGTGTATATCTATTACAGGTGATGTGTCACACTGATGAAAGATGTATATGTGGGAGGTTGTGGGAGGTGTGGGAGGTGGGGCATATGGGTACTCCTAAAGTTTCTGTGTACATGTAAATCAATGTATCCTAAAAAATAAAATTAATATTAAAAAAATGGGCAAGTGACCTGAAAAGACACTTCTCCAAGGAAGAAATACAAATGGCTAAAAAAACACATGGAAAAAATGATTGATATCAGTAGCTATTAGCGAAATGCAAATCAAAACTACAATGAGATACCATCTTACACCCATTAGAATGGTGGTTATTAAAAAAAAAACAAAAAACAGCAGACTATAAGTGTTGGAGAGGTTGTGGAGGAATGGGAACCCTCATCCACTGCTGGTGGGATTGTGGAATGGTCCAGTCACTGCGGAGGACAGTTTGGTGATTCCTCAAAAAACTAACAATAGATCTTCTGTATGATCCAGCGATTCAACTGCTGGGTAAATACCCAGAAGAGCTGAAAGCAAAGACACAAACAGATATATGTACATCAATGTTCATAGCAGCATTGTTCACTATTGCCAAAAGTTGGAATCAACAGGGTGCCCATCAACAGATGAATGGGTAAACAAAATGTAGTACATACATACAATGGAATATTACTCAGCTGTAAAAAGGAATAAAGTGCTAACACACAGGATAACATGGAAGAATCTTGAAGACCTTATGTGGAGTGAAGTAAGCCAGGCATTGAAGGATGAACAGTACATGACCTCACTGATATGAATTGAGGAAAGTGAGCAGTCTCTGAGAACTATTGTCTGAATAATAGGTTTACAAGAGAAAGAAAGAGAAGAGAAGTTTGTGAGCCATCATCCATACGGACATAATCTATGGTCAATTGATAGAGTATAGTTGTGTATTGAAGAGATAGGACAGATGGGTAGTGATATTACTGGGTTTGGGGGTTCAGTGTTGACAGGTGGGTAGATTAGGAAGGGTGGGTTAGAATACCCAGGATACTGGGGGGAGAGATGGGAGAGGGACCAGGTGAACACAGGATTTGTGGGTATGAGGTTGAAAGTGAATGTGGTGGGAATATTCTTTTGGCAATATGACAAGGGAGGGCCACTGGTTTAGGGTGTTGGTTGGGGGGGCATTCAGGACAACGCGCATCTGGAGCAGGCTTCTAGGGAGTGTGTGAGTGTTCATCCTGTAATAATGTGTTGTATCAGTGGGTGGAGACCCACAGAATGAATGGGAAGGAGATGGACCCCCATCTTTGGGAGGACCGATTCATCCAGAAACAGACAGGTGAGCGCCTCTTATGAGCATGGGTGGTTCCTAACAGGGAGGATAAACCAGTGTGTCAAGACCTCTTGTTGCATGTAACTATGAATATTGTCATCCAATGAGTCAAGCCATGGGGTTGTTATGTGCCCTGGGGGCATGGGGAGGGAAGAACAGATCAAACAGGGGATATTTAGTGGTCAGGGGAAATGTTTTTCATTACCTTACAGTGATGGACACAGGACATGGTAAATATCAAAAATTGTTAAATTGTATGGTATAAAATGTAAACCATTCTGTAAAACATTGACAATGTTTAGTAGCTATGTTTCACCATCTGTATAACAGTTATAACAATGCTACCATCAACATACAAAAAGGTTTTAATATGGGGTGAGGAAAGGGGAAGGAGTTTGGGTATATGAGAGTCTCTTGTATTCTGTGGGTGACTTTGCTGTGACCTAAATTTTCTTAAATGAAAATTTGGGAGACTCTTGGGAGTGAGAGGGTAAGGTGCCATGGTATAGACTGGACACCTGATAATGCAGTGATAAAAGGAAAAATGTGAAAAAATTAAAAAATTTTTTTTTGTTTTTTCCCATTTTTTGAATATCCTGATCCTTTAATTTAATTTTATTTTTAGTGTTTTTTTAAGTTTCCATGTATTTCATTTCTTACATTTAAACTTATTATTATTTCATTTTCCTATGAAATGTATTTGGCTATTATATGGGCTTCATCTTCAAAGAAGCTTTGGATCACAGAAGGGTTGCAACAGGCACAGGAGAGGATCATTGGTGGGTGGTATCAGGTTTGGGGGTTTCATGGGAGGAAGTTCACCTGAACATTCATTAAAGATATATAAAATTGTTCAAATGGTCATGGGGTGGGGTATGGTCGCAGTGGGTAGAGAATCAATAAATGAGAAAATACTGAATTCCCAGCCTGGAGAGCTCTGCCACATTCTCCAAGGGAGCAGCAACAGTTCTCCAACTGCAGGGGCAATGTCTAGCTAAGGAGGATGATGCACTGATGGGTTCTTGTTATTGATGACTAACCTTATGAGTCTTTGCTCTTGAAATTGAAACTTAGCCTATTGTTATGGGGTGCCTAATGGTTGCTGCCTGAGAGCCTCCTTGTTGCTCAAATGTGGCCTCTCTCTAAGCCAAACTCAGCATATGAATGCATTACCTTCCTCCCAGCATGGGACATGACACCTGGGGATGAGCCTCCCTGGCAACAAGGGATTACTACCAAGTACCAACTGGCAATATGACTGGGAAAAGACCTTGAATAAAAGGGGGAAAAAGGTAAAGGCAAATGAGTTCATATGGCTAAGAGACTTCAAAGTGAGTTGGGAGGTCATCCTAGAGGTAACGCTTACACACACCTCAATAGGATCTCATAGAACACCAAAGTGGATATCACCCCAAATAGAGGGGATCCTGAGGGCTCTGGAGACACCCAGGTCCTATATAAGGAGGGATAGCTCCAGAGATTGATGCCTTATCAGTGGGCTCTACTTTGGAATCTGTGCTCCTGAGAATGACAGAGTTGGACTCAAATAAGTCCTCCCTGCACACGGCCCATCAGTCCTTTCTATTCAAACCTATATGTGGTGCTGAAGTTTGTAGGTATACTTCCAGAGACTGGCACCTTTGGCCTGCCCATGTGCCAGCTGGGCCTGGAATCATGGTGGAGCTGCATCTCCTACTCTACAGTTCAATGGACACCTGGAGGGGGGGGAGATGATGATGGACAATGGCCATCCAAGAGAATTGAGAGAGTCTGCAGCTTCAGGCAGTATAATCCCATCCATCTTATCCATGGGATATAAGTCCCCTCTCATGTGGAGGTAGAGTGGAAATCACCATCCCAGACTCCTCAGGATTGGGGGAAGAGCTATGGACTATAGTGGACTTACTGGTATTCTGTTGTAGATGTATTGTGAATCAAGCAACAGAAGAAATTACAACATTGATGTGTAGCCAGTGGCCACTGGACGCTTTGGAGGCAGGGAGAGGGGAAAGCAGTTGTAATACAGGGGCTTAATCAGGACTTGGGAATTATCCTGAGT
>PVKH010019621.1:0-14803 GCA_004027955.1 Chaetophractus vellerosus
CACAGTGACCAACCAGCTCCCAGCTGTCATCATTTCATCTGACCGCTCCATAGTCCCCTAAAAGGTCGATCTTCTCCCCTCTACTTCCTTTCAATTCATTCTTACAAAGTGGTCAGAGTGATCCATCTAGAAAATACATGGGTCCATGGCACTTCTCTGATTATAACTCTTCATTAGGTTTTGTTTACCCTTTTGAATAAAAACTAAAGTCCTTACGTGGCCTACAGGCCTGTGTGATAGACACCTGCTTACTTCTCCAACTTCATGTCAAGCTACTTTCTCTTCACTCATTAATGCACATACACACATACACAGAGACACACACACAAACACACCTCACACACTTGGTTCCTTCTCAACTTTAATGTCTCAATTTAAAGGTCATCTTTTCAGAGAAGCCTTCTCTGACCACTTTATCCATGGAAATCCATTTCTCCTTTACTCTCATCTCTATAATTTGTTTCCTTCATAGCACTTTTCTCAACTTGCAGTTGAATACTTTTAAAAATGTGTTCCCCTGTTTATTGTCTCTCTATATTAGACTCCAGACTCCATGAGGGAAGGAATATGGCTCTGTTTTTCCCAATATATCCATACCCTTTGCAAAGACCTTCACTAGAGTAGGTATTTAGAAATTACTTGTTGGCTGAATACATGGGTGAATGAACTTCTTTAGCATATATGACCCTGTCCTAGGTTGAAATATGAAGATGGTGCTTTCCATCCCTCTTTTGTCAACCCTATTCCCTTTTTCCCTTCCCTTTCTTCACTTGCTTCAGTGGTGAAACACTGCCCTTTAGCTGCCCAGGCCTTTTTAAATGGCCCAGCCCCCATCTGACAGTCTAGACAGAGTCCCACTTAGTATGCTAAAGGCTGAAATGTCATGAGGTACTGTGTATAGTATTTAGGTTTTAACAGATATGTATCATCCTAAATATTGTGTGAAGTTAGGACACTATAGTTGGCTTCTGGGAAAGAGATTTATGTGAGGGCAGGAATCGCCTTTCACCCCACAGGGACTGCCACTTTGTGGTGTGTGCAGGAGACAGATCCTGGCATGGCTATTACAAGACAATCGGTTAAAGCCAGGTTCACCTGGGATTTTAATGCTATTCTCCTGCCCATTCTAAACACATCTCAGCTAGTTTTTACTATTTACCTTCCTACATAAAATGGAAAAGAAATAATTGAAAAGGCATACACCTCTATATTAAAAACATTTACATATAAGGGTTAGGGTTATGAGCATTTTCTTTCCCCTACATTTGTCTATCTGAAGATTTTTTTAAAATAAAAAATGTATTACTTTTATAATTTTAGAAGACTTTTGAAAAAGTTTATTTTAAATGTTTTCCTTTATGCTTATATATATATTTCAATTGTATAGAGCTGTGCTGTCCAATATCACAGCCATTAACTACAAGTGGATATTTAAATTTAAGTAATTAAAATTGAATAAAATTCAGTTCCTCATTCACATTGGCCGCCATTTCAAGCGTTCAGTAGCCACATGTGGCTAGTGGATACCATTTTGGACAGCCCAGATATGAGAATATTTCTCATTGCAATAAGTTCAATTGGAAAGGGCTGGAGTAGAGTGTGTTGATTCTAAACATTTGAACACAAAAACAAAGCTTCACAGGTGTTGAAGATTTATGTTGAAGCAAATGTTTGAGAAGAGCAACTGTTTGGGTTCTTTGTGATTACAAAGGCACAAATGTATTGATTTTTCACCAGAAAAAAGGCCTTGGTACATTTACTAGGGTCCTTGGGAAGAAGGTTGATGAAGGAATGTGTCCTTGAGGTCTTATCTCTGTGGAGGCTGATAACGGGAGCTTAGCCACCTGAGACCTTTTACAAAGCAATGTGAAAAGATGCCGGTGATGTGCCAGTGTCTGAGGACACTCCTAGGACCCACCTCCCTGTGGGAAATTTCCAAAGGATTACCTGGAATCTGATTCTCTATTTCTGTGTTTCCTGTTCCCATTAAAAGGCCTTTAGGATCTGTTCTTGGATGACTCCCCCTTGTTGAACTACAGGATAACATAATGCTAGCTAAAGCAAATTTATTATGCAACCAGGCCAGAAAGTCCGCTCAGCAACTGGGCCACACTCCTCCTTGACAGACTTAGGAACTAAGTTACCTTTGACAGAACAGAACAGGATGTAACCAGCTAAACTTTCTCGATAATCATCGAAATTTGTTTGGTACCAAAATTTATCCCCAACCCAAACTCCTGATTGCCTAAGAAATGTGTTACATTTGTCTCAGCCATCATGACTAAGGGGGGCCTAGGTTATTATCTGAGAAATATAAATATATAATCATTCATAGATTTTTTTTCAATAACTGTTCTGTACGCATCTACTCTGTGCTAGGTACCAGGATAGAGGGAATAAGACAGGCTTGGATATCACCTTCACAGAATGCCACTTCAAATTATTATAACAGCAACTTATCACAGATAAGAAAAGCCATAAATACCCCAAAATGATCTGACACCCAAGGGTCGTTTTCAGGAGGGCCTCTGATGTGCAATAAAGATAAAACATGCGTTATATGTCTAAAGCAGGAAAGACACTGAACATATAAGTGTGTCTTGTATCAATTTGAACTTCTCAAGAGAGCCTTAAATGTCATTTAGATCTGTGTCAGAGAAAAAAGACAAAATGTTTCTGTAATAGGTGCCTTTAAGGGACATTAATCACCATGAAAACTGGTACTGTGCAGTAAACTGCCAAGCCCTGCAATGTATTTCACCACTCTTTCTCCCGGCACCCTAGGTTAACATGGAACAGGGAAGATCTACCAAAATGTCAATTAAAGGGCATGATGTAAGGTCAAGTTTCCTCAAATAAGCAAGGCTGTAGTTTCTGGAGAGAACCTGGAGAATGTGTAGCAATGTGTAGCAATATGAAACAGACAAGAGTCATCAAACTATATGGATTCAAGCCAAAATGTATCAAACCAAAGCCATCTATCACCTTCTGGTTTTGGGTGGTAATCTATCTCAGGCTTGGCAGATGTCTGATTTGCTACAGAGTAAAAGAAAAGGATGTCTTCTTAAAACTTCTTTTTTTCATATGGAAAATGAAAAACTTTGGAGATATTCAAAGTTGGGTGCAAATTCTAAAAAACAGAGACTCACATGATGCCCTGCAGAACTTGTCTAATTGGCCAGAAAGGGTTGGCTAGTAAATCTTATTCTAAATCTCTGTTCTTTTAGGTGCAAACGTCCATATTTCACACTGAGATGCTATAATGATGTTTGATTGAGGTTCAGAGACAGGGTAAGGAGTAAAGGGCATGTAAAGGCCTCTTGAAATAGTTATTTGAGGACAAGAAGTGATGGTCAAAAATCAACATAAGGAAAAGTGGTGGAAGGTTACAGCTCAACATGTGGAATTAGCTATAAACTTCTCCAGACCAAACCACAAAGACACAATGGTTGTGTTTTGGAAAATATTTGTTAAGTACAAGAGTAGGTAAAGTTTGATCCCAAATGTGGAGCACCCTGTGGCTTGGGCAAGAATCTAGCCCATGAAAATATCCAGTAGCAGTTGAACAAGGATTGTCCTTTGAACCACACAGGGTATGTTTCCAACAGCTATACCATGTGACAGTGAGTTGCAATAACAGCAGGGGAGTGATAATACTTGAGTTCTCTCTCCAGTTGGTTGGCTTAACTGCTAGACTGACCATTTTGGACTGAATAAGTCTTTGGAGTTTTGGACAATTGGTGAGGTGAATACTGCTCTTAGAAGAGCAATATTGCATGTCCTGCTAATAAGACAGGTGGGGGCACTGAGCAAGAAATTGAAAAAAAAAAAAAAAACTACAAAAACAAGAGTCAAGACCATTTTGTACTGATTTAGAGGAAAACCAAACAGGGATTAGAAGTAGAAGGGATGATGAGTTTTGTCTGGATATCTTGGGTTTGAGGTGCTTGTGAGCCATCCATGTGGAGATGTCAAAGTGAAAATGGTAGGAATTTGAGACTCAGGGTAAAGGTAAGACTGAAGAAAGATTCAGGAATCTTTTTTTTTTATAACCAATTTTTGTATTCAAAGAAACTTTAGATTACTTAAATGTTACATAAAAAATAAAAGGGATTTCCATATGCCCCACTCCCTCCCCCTCCCACACTTTCCCACATTAACAACATCCTTCATTAGTGTGGTACATTTGCTACAATTGATGAACCCATATTGAAGCATTGTACTAACAATGCACCAGAGGTTTTAATAGTTAAAACAAAGAATGTGAATGAAATCATGGGGAACGTGTAACATGAGATGAGTGGGGTCCAAATATGAACACTTGAGTATCCCCAATGGTTAATGGCAGGACAGAAGATAAGGAATCCACTAAAGGGATAGAAAATAAATAAAGAGAACCAGTGGAGCATGTTGTTGGAGGAGGCAAGGAAGCAAATAATTTAGAAAAGAGATGTCTGGACAAACACAGATGAGAAGTACAGCCAGCTAAGGACCATAACCTGTCCATTGGTTTGGCAACCTTTCAGTGGAACCCTGTGCACAAAACCTCAGATTGCAAGTGATTGAGGAGAGGTGGGGAGCTGAGGGACCAGCGACTGCTTTATGGGATCCCTAAAATGAAGACCCATATGGATGTTGTTTATAAGCTTTTATTCCCAAAGTCTTAGCTTGCTGAATCATAGGGGTTTAACCTCAGAACTGACCTGCCTGGTATACAAGGATGGGAAATAATCACATCTGACCCTTTTCTGAGTAAGTGTCCAAAAAACAGAGCATTTTAACCTTGATGTTTCTCTGATTGTTTAGCCCTTAGAGAAAAAATGTTTTTAAAGCCTTCTCCATTGTAGCATTTCTTATCCTTCTCTATAGTATAAAAGTTTCCTGCACAAATTAGCTTTGCAGAGTTCAAAGAAAATGAGTTGGCATCTCTTCCTTGGCAAAGTGGTCTTTGGGGCTAGTCAGGCATTGAGCCCGGCAAAGAACCCACCATAGCAGCAAAGAGAGAGTCTCTTTATCTGCTATACGCAGATGCGAGGCCCTATGTAATATTTGGGTAAATACAGAACATAATCGAAGAACTTCTGATCCATAATGTGGTCAGGAGAAGGCACAGAGAAACACCCTGAAGAGGTTGGAAGGGCAGGTCCTACCTCTTACTGAACAATCACAATTCAAAGTTGTTCATGTAGACCAGCCATAAAAATGCCAAGAAAAATATATCAGTGATTATTTGTGCTATTTCACAAAGCCAAGAGATCTAGGCTATCACAACCCCCTTTTGTTTTCAGACTTTATCTTAACATCAAATCCTTTTGCAAGCTTAATTAAAAGTTTTGGTAATGGATAGTGGTGATGGTAGCACAACATTGTGAATATAATCAACAGCAGTGAATTACATATTTGAATGTAGCTAAAGGGGGAAATCTTAGGTTATATATATGTTACTAGAATAAATTTTTTAAAAATCCACAGAACTGCACAACACAGTGAACTCTAGGTCAAACCATGGACTTCGGTTGATAGTACAATTATTAAAATGTGCTTCCATTAATTGTAACAAATATACCATTCCAATGCAAGGTGTTCATAATAACACAGTATATGGGAATCCTTTATTTTATATATGATTGTTCTGTAGGCCCACAACCTCTCTAATAAAAAAATTCATTCAGCCTTTACAAAATAATACTGGTAGGTATTTGACAGGCCTGATGGAGCATCTAAATAAGTACAAAGATATTAGATAGAAAAAAAGAGGCAATTATTAAATCCAGGGAAAATGAAAAATTAATCAAGAAAGAAGCATGATTAGAAAATACCATTTATTTCAAGTGTGAAGCAAATTTATAGAGTCATGAAAATGTGAGCATTGAATGTTGATTTTAGCAAATATTAGGAGGATAGGGAGGAGGGAGAGAGAAGGGAGCCAAATTCTTATCTACCATAATAAGAAATTAATAGCTAATGACTAAAATTGAGATATAGAAAAGTAATGGTATAAGTATATTATTTAGCTATATTCCTGTAGACCCCAGAAGAAAGTGGCTGCTTCTGGGGAGTGAGATGAGGTTAGGAAAGCCTGGAACAGGTTTGGCTATTTTTAATACATAAATATTTTATTACTCTTCAGGTTTTCAAAAATTATATGCATGCATTTCTTTGATTAAAATAAACTTTTCTTAAAATTAAAAAAAAAATTTTTTTAAAGCTTTAGCCCTAGAGAAGTGGCTCACATCCTGAGTCTAGGGTGATAGGGCTCTGCCCTGGTATTGTTGAAAAGCACCCCCAGATGATCCTTTTATGCAGTGAGGGTTAAGAATTGCTGCCCTAGAGGAAGACTCTATTCATGAGAAGGTCCATTTTACTAAAGAAGCTCCTATATATAGTAAAATATCTGTCAAACAAAGAGTTAAGGATGCTCTGTTATTGGATAATCAAATACCTTAGTTGGTGAGAGTTGGCAAGTTTAACACGAGTGGAAATCCATTCTTCATGGAATTAGAATATGATAACATATATATTACAAAAGTCAGACTGAACATTTAATTCATCCAACATTTATTCAGAAATCATTTCTTGAGTGCCATTTATGAGGCAGACTCATTGTAACGTGTCTATATGCTATAAAGTAAATCTTACAGGGATACAGACATGATTGCTCTCCAGTCTTTGTTCTCAAAGAGCTCTATGTGTTCTATGGAAGGTAGGCATGTATGCTATAAAGCAACATCTAAGAACCAAAAAGCTCTGGAGGATCTTATGTGGCTTTTGATGAATTAAAGATGACCATAAAATCAAGCCACTCCTTGCATCAAAAGGTGAAGTCTATTTTCCTCTTCCCTTAGATCTGGGCTGGCCTTTTAACTTCATTTGACCAATGAATGCAGCAGAAGTGCATTTATTACATTTATGATTACAACTAGCACAGTTGTAAGCCTAGGCTTTAAGAAACTTGGCAGCTTCTAGCACTGAGCCACCACATATATGGTGCAGCTTGCTGGAAAGAAATACATGGAGAGAGAGAGATTCCTAGCCATCCAGAACAAAGAGCTTCATTCATATGTGAATTACGTCATTCTAAAATGTTGCTTTGAGACCATCATGTTATGAGGAAGCCCAAGTTAGTCATGCCAAGAAGCAACACAGAGAAGAACCAAAACATCCTGGCCAACAACCCCAGCTCAACTGCCAGATGAATATAGGCATTTGACGTACCTAGTGAGACCAGTAAAAGAATCACCCACTGAACCAGTAGAAACAATATACAGTTTTTGTTTTTAGTCACTAAATTTTAGGGTGGTTTGTTACACAGCAATATATAACCAATACAGAAATTGATAACCAGAAGTAGAAAGCTGTCGTAACAAAACCTTAAACATGTGACATAGGCTTCAGACCAGCTAGTAGGCAGAAGTTGGAAGGGTGGCAAGAGACTGTTAGTGGAGATTGGAAGATCAGTGAAGTACTTGCTATCAGAGGCTGCAGAAAGGAAACCTCATATTAAGTAGTGCAGAATGGTTTGGCGACACTGTTCCCTCTGGGAGCAAGGAAGATAGAGACTGTATCAATGAATTTGTAATTCTATCTAAGGAGATCTCCAGACAAAATGTTGAAAGTACAAATTGTCACCTATGATAAAGTGAGAAATGGGCTAGAAGAAGAAACTATTCCTTTTTAAAACAAAATTTAGAGAAAATGTTTACAGACCTGGATTTGCTAAGTTAGAAAATAACACTTTTTTAATTCACAGCCTCTCTTTCTGGCAAAAATATTCTTAAATTTCAGAGCTTAATTAGATTTGAACACTAGAGAAGTATTCTCTCTTCTTCTGTTTTCTGAAAGAGATTGTAGAATTGATGTTAATTCTTTATTAAACATTTCATTAAATTCTCCAGTGAAACCATCTGGGCATGGAAATTCCTTTGGGGGTGCAGTTTGAAAGTTATAAATCCAATTTCCTTAATAATTAGAGGCTATTCAAACTCTCTCTTTCATGTTAGGTGAGTTGTGGTAGTTTGTGCTTTTGAGGAATTGATCCATTTTAATCTAAATTAATTAATGTGTGTATGTATGTGTGCATGTAGACTTGTTCATAGTGTTCTCTTATTGTCCTTTTGATACGTGCAGGGTCTGTAGTGCTATCACCTGTTTCATTTCTGATGCTGGTAATCTGTCTTTTTTTCTTTGTCAGTCTTGCTAGAGCATGCCAATTTTATTGATCTTTTCAAAGCATCAGCTCTTTGATTCATTGATTTTCTTTATTGGTTTTCTATTTTCAATTTTGTTCATTTCTTCTCTTGTCTTTATTATTTCTTTCCTTCTATTTGTTGTTCTTAAATTTCTAGTTTCTTGAGATGAGAGCTTTGATTATTGCTTAAAAGTTTTCCTCTTTTCTAATATAAGCATTTAGCACTATAAATTCCCCCCTCAGCACTGCTTTAGCTACATCCCACAATTTTTTATAATGTTGGATTTTCATTTTCATTCAATTAAATATTTCCCTTGATATTTCTTCTTTGACCCATAGATTATTTACAAGTGTGTTATTTAGTTTCCAAGTGTTCTCGTTCTAAGTTCTAGTTTGATTCCATGTGGTAAGAGAATACACCCTGTAAGATGCCAATTCTTTTAAATTTATTGAAGTTTGTTTTATAGCCCAGGAGATGGTCTATCTTGGGATGTGTTCTGTGGGCACTGAAAAAGAATGTGTATTCTGCTGTTTTAGGTGTAATGTTCAATAAATGCTGATTATCCCGTTGGTTGATAGTAATGTTGAATTCTTCTATACCCTTGCTGATTTTCTGTCTAGTTGTTCTATTAATTTTTGAGAGAGGATTTTTGAAGCCTCTGCCTATGATTGTGGATTTATCTATTTCTCCTTTCAATTCTATAAATTTATGCCACACATTTTGCAGCTGTTTTTTAGGTACATATATTCACACTTAGGATTGCTATGTGTTCTTGGTGGAGTCATCCTTTTATCATTATGTAATGCTCCTCTCTGTCCCTGGTAATTTTTTTTGTTCTGAAGTTTACTTTATCTGATATTAATATAGCCACTTCTGCTTTCTTTTGATTAATGTCTGCATGATAGATCTTTTCCCATCCTTTTACTTTCATCTTACCCTTATTGCTAACTTGAAGTGAGTTTCTGGAAGGTAGAATATAGTTGGGTCTGTCTTTTAATTGATATATTTAGACAATTTATATTTAATGTTATTACTGATATGTCTTGGCTTGCCAGGGCTGCTATGACAAATACCATTCAATGGCTTGTCTTAAACAAGAATTTCTTAGTTCACAGTTTTGGAGGCTGGAAGTTCCAAATGAAGGTTTTGCCAAAACCATGTTTTCTCTTGGAGCCTGAAGTATTCTGGTGATGGCTTTCCTCAAGCCCTTGAGGTTCCTTGACTTGCATCTCTGTCTCCATTACTTAGTATGTCCTTGGTCTCATCCTCTGCCTTTCTTTGGCTTCTGGCTTCTACATCATCTGCTTCTTCTGATTTCTGATTTCTACTGACTGACTGTGTCTGAATTTCCTCTCTTTATAAGGCCTCCAGTAATACAGATTAAGACCCACTCTGACTCAATTTGACCACACTTTAACTGATAATAACATCTTCAAAAGGCCCTATTTACAAATGTGTTCACACCCACAGGAATGCAGCTTAAGATTAAGAGCATGTTTGCTCTTAACCAATCATATGTTGGGGTACATGATTCAATCTACCTCAATATGTTAAGGCTGAAGGCTGTCCTTTTAATTTTTTCTTCCTGTTTATTCTCTTTGTGTTGTTTGTTTTGTTGTTGTTTGTTTGTTTTTTGCTTCTTTGTTTTCTTTTTCCTGCCTTCCTATGGGTTATTTGCACTTTTTTCAGAATTCCATTTTGATATACCTATGGTGTTTTTGAGTTATCTCTTTGTATAGCTCTTTCAGTGGTTGTTCTAGTTATTACCTCATAAATACATAACATCACAATCTGCTGGTGTTGACATTTTACCAGAATCACGTTTTACCTCAATTTACCCTTCCCCATTTATTGTCTTAAATATTTCTTCTACATACATTTAAAACTACACTAGACTATGTTATAATTTTTGTTTCAACTGTCAAACAATTTAGAAAACTCAAGAAGAGATGGAAAATCTAATGTATTTACCCATATTTTTACTCTGTCCATTGTTCTTTCTTCCTTCCTTATGTTTCAAGATTCCTTCTTTTATTATTATTTCCTCTCGGTAGAGAAATTCCTTCAGGATTATTTTAGTGTAGAATTTGTTGGCAACAAATCCCCATAGCTTCCTTCATTTGAGAATGTCTTTATTTCACCTTCTTTCCTGAAGGATATTTGCATTGGATATACAATTCTGAGTTGACAGTTATTTTCTCTCATCACTTGGAAAATGCGTGGCATTTCCTTATGGTTTCCATGGTTTCTAATGAGAAATCCACTGCCATTATATTGTTTTTCTCCAGTAGATAAGGTGTGAAATTTTGCAGCTTTCAAGATTTTTTTGTCTTTAGTTTTCAGATGTTTGGCATGGATTTCTTTGGATTTTTTTCTCTTTGGGATTTCTTCAGCTTCCTGAATCTGTAGGTTCATGTCTCCTGCCAAATTTGGGAAATTTTCATTCATTATTTCTTCCAATACTATTTCAGTCAGCTCTCCTCTTTTTCCTCTCATCTTGGAACTCCAGTAAAGTGAATGTTGGATCTTTTGTTATAGTCCCATAGTTCCCTGAAGTTTGGTACATTTTTTTTCGGATTAGGTCATTTCTATGTTTCTGTTTTCAAGTTCATTGATTCTTTTCTCTGTCTTTTCTATTCTACTGTTAAGCCCATCTACTAAGCTTTCTTAAATTTTAGCTTTTGTATTTTTCTGCTCTAAAATTTCCATTTTGTTCTTCTTCATATCTTCTATTTCTTTGCTGAGACTTCCTATTTTTTTTTAAATTTGTTTCAAGTGTGTTTATAATTGCTTATTTAAGTATCTTTATGATGACTGCCTTAAATTTTTGTCAGATAATTCTAACATCTATCATCTCAGTGATGGACGTCTGTTGATTGTTTTTTCTCATTCAAGTCTAGATTTTCCTGGTTCTTGATATGGTTAGCAATTTTCTATTGAAACCTGAATGTCTTGGGTATTATGAGACCCTAGATCTTGTTTAAATTTCTGTTTTGGCTGACCTCCTCAGATACCACTTTGGCAGGGGAAGGCATAGTGTGCTGCCTCATTACTCCCAGGTGGAAGTGGAAGTTGAGTTTCTTCACTCTTCCTCCTTTGACACATTGGTGGGTAGAGGTGTTCCTCATTACTGCTGGGTAGAGATGCAAGGTCCAGCTCCCCATTAGGCCTTCATTGATACCACCCTG
The DNA here is from genome assembly GCA_004027955.1 of Chaetophractus vellerosus. NCBI lineage: Eukaryota > Metazoa > Chordata > Mammalia > Cingulata > Chlamyphoridae > Chaetophractus > Chaetophractus vellerosus. The sequence continues at coordinate 11,378 of PVKH010019621.1, forward strand.
GCTGGGTGACTCCAGTGACACCTCCACATGGGGGGGGGGCGGCTAGCTTTCTTACTTCTTGGCAATGGTCAATGTCCTAACTCTACATTTCTCTGATGCCACCCCAGCTGCAAAGAGAGGTGTGTTTCATTACCATTGGGTTCCCTATGTGGTCTCCACTCAGGGGGCTTCATTACTATTCAGTGGGAATGAAAATCCCAGCTCTTTATTTGACCTTCTCTGACACCACCCTGGCAGATTGGAATGGGGCACCTCATTACAAGGTGGAAGTTTAGGCTCCCCACAAAGCCCTCCTTTTCCTTTAATAATCAGTTGCCTTTTCCAACTAGATTTCTCCCCACTTAGAGTTGTTCAGCTCCTTTGGTCTCTACTCCAATTCTCCTATAGTTTCTGTCTAATTTTCTATCTATGTCTCACATTTAAACTCCCTGAGAGAGGTTGGTATGGCTCATGGGGCTGTTTCCTTGCTCTTTTTTCTTCTTCCTACCTCCTACCATAAATGCTTAAAAATAAGTAATTACTTCCCCCATCTTCTCTTGCAACTAGAGAAGGGGACTGCTAACCAATCTTGGTCAATGCATTCTGAGTGGAATTCTCCTGGCAGGCTTCTGGACTCATTTTTGCTTCATAATAAGGATATATGTATTTGGAGAAACAGCCTCCTCTTTAGTTGTCCTATCATACGAGGCCTAGAATTTCTGAACTTTGTTGTGGGCATGAGTACCATTTGTGGAGAATGGTAATATCAAAAAATGGAAAACACCTGGGTCCTTGAGGCATCTCTGAATCTCTGACTTAATCCTGGAATTGTCCGGCCCCTGCACTTCTTGTTATATGAGATAATAAAGTCCTCAGGGTTTAAGCCATTTTTAGTTGACTATTTGTTTATCTGTAGCTAAAATCATCTCAACAGATACAGTCAGACAGTCATCATCCAACAGAGTTCTCCTGATAAGCCAGCCTATGCATCAATCAATGTGCCAGGTTGCGGAATTGTCTGATATAAAACCTGGTGAACAAGGCATAAAGAACATCTGGTTGCCTTATTCAAAGTGGGAGGTGGGCATGACAATACTCAGAGGGCTGTAGCCTGTCTATTGCAAATGCTCTAAATTCTACCAATAGACTCCTTGCTCTTGGTTGAGGCTTTTTATTCCGTAGGAAAGACACGCTTCGGTTTATTGTATATGTTTGTGTTTCACTAAATACAATATATACATTCAATTTGATTATTTAATAGTCCTGTATTTTCATATAGCACATATAATGTGCTTACCTCATATTCATGTAAAGCCATTGAAGTACACCTGAAAACTATAGTAAAACCCACGAAAATGGTGTGGGTAAAACAAACAAAAACAAAAACAAAAACCAATCGGTGCTAACTGATATATCCCCAGTGTGCTTAAAGAGGTGATTTATTCCAGTAACAGGAGCAGAGCAGCAGTGATTTTTCCTGCTGCTCTAAAATTTTCCCCTAAGCAGCAACCTCGCAGTGGAAAATCCCCAGCATGAAGGTTCATAGAGGAATTGTGGTAAACATGTACTGGTCTGTAGATTTATCTTTCAGCAGTGTGTTTCCAATAATAAATGGCTCTCAGAACAACAAAGAATCTGAGCGTGGAAAGACTCAGGCTGGCAGCCCAGGTACATGTAGAACAAAGTGTGAATCAAAGGAGACAACTGTAATATTTTCCTCTCCTATTTAGATTGCTGTTCATTTGAACTTCCTTGGTATGTTGTTAAGCAGCAAACCACAAACCACATATTTGAATTTTAAAATAATGGTTTTTACAGATACACATCTCCCTAGAGGAAACTAAGACCCAGAGCAATTAAGTCATTTGCCCAAAGTTGTTCATCCGGGTTCCAGCAGAGCGAGAGCTCAGGCTGCCTGACCCTGTTCTATCTATCATTTAGTCAATAAATATTTATTGAGTGCCTAAGCTATGTCAGGAACAAAATAGACAAAAATCCTGTGCTGGGTTACAAAACAGATACAAATTCTTGACCCCATGGAGCTAGCAGAAAGAGAAAGAGAGATAATAAACAATGTATTAACAAAGCAAATTACATTGTAAGTTAGGTGGTGATAAATGCTTGAAGAAAGAAAAAAAAAGGAAGGTAGAGGATAGAGCCAGTGCAATGGCCTTTTAGACAAGAGTGGGCCTAGAACTGTTGCCCAGACAGGCCTGGCATGTTTGAAGAACAGAAGCCATCTATTATACCAACTGCAGCATATCCTCTAAAAGTCACGGAATCGCAGACCCTTAAGAGTTGGGAGAGCCCACAGGACTGTGCAGTCCAGTCTGCCAGCCAAAGCAGGAACTTTCCTCACAGCGTTCCTGATCCTCTATTGTCCAGACTCCACACGGACCCCTCCACTCTCCAGTGCCAGGAGCTCACTGGCTCAAAAAGCAGTTTATCCCATTTGGGGGTGGGGTGGGGTGGGGTGGAGAGGGCACCTTCAATGGTTAGAAAGGCTCCACTTATGTTGAGCTAAAAGCTACCCCCTTGGCTTCACTGTCTTCTCTTCTTGGCCAGCTTTGGTTTATATCTCTAGCCCTCTGCTTTCCTTTTTTTATATAATCAATTTTATTGAAACATATTCACAAACCATAAATACATCTAAAATGAACAATGAATAGCATTTGGTATAATCACACAGTTGTGCATTAATCACTGCAATCAATATTAGAGCATTTTCATTTCTCAAAAAAAAAAAAAACTCCTTACCACTTAGTAGTCACCTCTTAATCTCTTTATTTTTCCCCTGCCATACATAACTGCTAACCTATCTCCGTCTCTATAATTTGGATTTACATTTTGTATAGATGGAGTCAAACAATATGTAGTTCCTTTTGTCTAGTTTCTCTTATTTAGCATATTTCTTTTTTAAAAAAAACATTGATGGAAGGTTATTAATATATTACTAAACATGACTGTTCATAGTTTGCTTTTGTTTTACTTTTGCCCAAATATTACCCTATTATTTACATCTTATAACATTAGTGTACAACTGTTCTATTTCAGAGGAAAACATTTTTATATATGTACTATTACCCATACTCATTTTTCACAAGAAGGTTTGCTATACAGTATCTTGTTTCATTTTGTAGCTTTCCTTCTAGTGACACGCACAACCTTAGACTTTCCCTTTCAACCACGATCATACCTGTATATTAGCGCTGTTAATTACAAACACTGTAATGTGCTTTCAACATTTCTATTTATTTGCAAACATTTACAAACAACCTTTGTACCAATTCTGCACATATTAAGCCTCAGCTTTCCATTCTATCCTTATTCTATCTTCTGGTGACCTGTATTGTAGCTATTTTTTTTTAAAAGATTTATTTATTTTATTACATATCTCCCCTTCCCCCCGCTGCGGCGACGCGCCGAGAGTGGTCACTGCGCAGGCGC
>PVKH010019622.1:0-14801 GCA_004027955.1 Chaetophractus vellerosus
TTCTATGTCTGCTTCTTGTCTCCCCCCGTCTTTTGTGGCGATGCGCTGAGTCGGCCCTCCGCGGAGGCGGCTTGCTCCATTCGTGGGTGGCTCCATTCCGTTTTCACGGGGGGCTCTGCTCCATGTTTTGCGGGCATCAGTGCTCCGTGTTTTGTGGGCTGCCCGGCTTCCGCGCTTCGCAGGAGGCAGCTCCGTGTTTCACTGGTGACTTTGCCATGCCCGTGGGGGCTCCGCCCTGCCTGTGGCAGGTTTTTGCCTTGCCCAGGGCTGCTTTGCCCCGCCCATGGCAGCTTGCCTTTCTCAAGGCGTCTGCCAGCTCGGAGAGGTCCCCGGGAATCGAACCCGGGGCCTCCCATGTGGTATACCGGCACTCTTATCCACTGAGCTATCTAGCCAGCCCCTCTTTAGTTTTTAAAAACACATACGTTTAAATGGGAGGCTAGAATCATGAAGAATATGGACTTTAGAAAGTAGGGATACCTTGAGAATCTTCTGTGTGGAAGAAAATATTTATTTTTAAGATGAATTATAAACAAAAAGACTTTATAAATATTATGTTAGCCAAATGAAATTGCAATAATATAAATATTACCCAAAGAATGTAGGATATATTATTAATTGCTTTTTAATTGTGGGAATAATGATTTTATAGCCTAGGAAATTAGCTAAAGACCTGGAATGATGTATTCAGACAATAAACTGACCACACACATGAGTAGATGTTTCAGAATTCCCATTTAGACAGTATGAGGAAAATGAATTTGGTAGACTCTCTTGATTGAGTTGTGGTATTATGGTTTATATACCAAATGGTAGATTTAACAAAACATTAAGTTGAATCTTGATTTTGTATTGATGTCAGATGAGTGTTTCCCAAATAATTTGTTTTTCCTCATTCAGTCTCCTAGTTCCATTTACTTTGGTCACTAGAAATGTAGCCTTTGGGAAATATTGCTATAAAAGTAATAAAAGGTACGATGAAATATTTACTTGCAAAATATCTTAGAACAATATTTACAAAATTTTATGTCCTTTAAAAGGTACCAGCTCTCCATGGAGTTCAGGAGCAGCATTTTTTTAAAATAAGGAAATAAGGCACATAGAGAAAAGATTTTCATTATATTTTCACTCCTGAATGGTACTACATAGCTCAGATTATTAGTATTTTTTGAGGTACTGGGGCAGGGATTGAACCCGGGACCTCGTATGTGAAAAGCCGATGCTAAACCACTGAGCCACATCGGCTCCCTAGCTCAGATTATTTTACTCATTTGGGCTTTAATTCATTTTCATATAGTTTAAAAAATGCAGTTCACAATTTGTAATGTGTCAACATTTTTCATGGTAATAAAATGACATACTACAAGAAAAACAGAATACTATGGCACACTATGTTAAATTTGAGAAATTAGCATGAATCTTTACAATACAATGAAATCTTTTCCAACCCTGTCATTGAAAGCTTCCTAAGATGGCAACAGAGAAGAAGCTACATCTTCCCACCATCAATACTTACATGTTCCCATTTGTACACAGATTTTGATTTTTAATCCCAGTTACAAAAGTGAACTGGGGCTTTTTAGAGAAGAGCTGATACAATTCTTGGAACAGAGATAATTCAGAGTGGGCATAGAATTTTCCATTATTTTCAACAAGAAAGAAGTCTTTTAAAACTTCATGTCTATTACTAAATGGACAAAGCATCCAGGTGAAAGGGGTTATCACTGGCCAAGAGATGAAATATACATTAAAATTATAATTGTAGATAATTGAAAAAAGTTAAGTCCATAAGAGTCCATGAGTTCAAAACGAAACTCAAAAGTAAAATATGCAATGGTATAGTCATAATGCCAAAAAAGGACAAATAGTAACTGTTTAGTTTTTATTGATTTTAACAAGTAGCACTGAATGCAGGTTTACACACTCTCTACATATATAAACATATATTTTTTCAGCATTTAAATACAAAAATATATATTTAAATGCTGAAAATGTGACTGATAAGCAGGATGGCAACAAATGCCTAAAGAAGCAGCAAATACAAGTATTTTGAGTTCATTTTCCTATATACGTAGATTGTGTATGTGTGTAGTCAGAGTCTGTAAGAAAGAGTGAATAGGACTAATTTTAAGTGAGTCAAACATTCTTTGAAAAGGTAGGTGTTCTGACAACAACAGGACATTGTAATAAATGCCTGTTAAACAATCCCAGCACATGATAATCAGATAGAAGGTGTGTCATGTGATCTACTCTGATGCTCAGACACATTGATGAATTAATATCATGATTCAGGACGATTGCTTATTCAAATATTCCAAAGAGAAAAATTACCAGGTCAGGTTGAAGCCATTCTTTTCTGGTAGATAAAATGGCTGGATGACCATTCTAATAATTTTGTTATAGATAAAGCTGATATAAGTTTTGAATCATCATAAAAGATCAGATAACGTTTTACTGAGCCAGGGCTCACTGCCCAGTGTGCACAGAGCCCAAGACCATGACATTGCCATTTTGAGAAAAGAGACTTTTATCACATGGTTGACTGGTAAGGAGACAGGAGGCAAGACTCAAATGTCTCCCTGATCTGAGAACAAAGGGGAGTTTTATGGGAATGGGAAGTGGGAGGTGGGTACAGAAGTGGGGAGGTTTGATGTGGCCTACTCCATTTGGTTAATTATAGAGTTGTCCATATGTGGTAGAGTGGATTTTAGGCTTAATCTTCCTTATTAAAGGACCTCTAGCATTTGATTTGCTTTTCATGTCTCCTTGTCCTCATAATCTTGGTTCTGAGAGTGGTAACCTTAGTTCCTGGTGTCTCAAATTTTGTCTAAATGACAAGAGTATGTGTTTCTGTGCATGCTTAGGTTATATGACCTATGGTTAAGTTTGGCTGCCTGCAAAATAAGCTCAGAAGAAAAAGTTACAGGAATGGAGAAAATCCCCACAAATCGTTTTTAGCCTGCCCGTAGTTTCAACTATACGAGGATGATGAGTTAGATAGTATTGACAATTTTTAAAGTTGAGAACACATGGTTTCTAGAAATGATATGAAAAGATTTTGATTTATAAGCCCCATGATGCAACAAATTGGATCACTTTGGACTATGTAAAGAATAACTTGGTTGTCAAACTAGAATTAGCAATCTCATACTGTGGTGGACTTCTTCCTATTTTTGAATTCGGTAAAATTATTGTTACAGTAGCAAGTTGCTGAAATAAATACCTACTTAAAATACTAACCCTCAGGAAGGATAAGACTAATAATAATAATAATAATAATAATAATAATAATATTTTATAATGCAATAGCAATATGAATAATAAATAAATACTGATCAATACCCTGCTACTTGAGAGGGACCCTCTGTAGATGCTCCAGTTTCTATATAGTTTTCTCTTCTCCAAGACTCTGCCCTATGACCATTTAGCCCCCTGGACTGTCTTGTCTCCTCAACTCAGGGATTCCTCCAGTCTCGCCTCAGTTTTTTCTTTCTTGTGTAATATCCTAGAAACTCTCTCAGAGAAGTGAACTGGGATAGTTCCAGTGCTCACTTTATTTGTTCCTCTTCTCTCCGGGACCTGTGTTCTTTGTTCGCTGATGTCCAGTGTTTTGAAAACCATTGTTTCATTTAATTTGTCTATCTGTATATGTGCTTATGTGTGTGTGTGTGTGTTTGGCTGCTTTAGATGGGAGAGTAAATCTAGTCCCTATTAGTCTCTCTTGGCTGAAAGTAGGTGAATAGATGTCTGTTTAATAGTTTGTGTGATGAAATGGGAAATACACCTAAAGTATTTCTGTTGCATCCCAAAATACAATGGTTGTCTCAAGGAAAAACACTTGTGTACTTGTTTGACTTGAGAGCAGAACAACCCCCTTTATTCATGCAACACAATTTTTATTTAAAAAAACAACATGACAAATTATGGCTATTCATACTTGGCAAAAACTTTCTTTAAAATGAAAGTTTAGATAAGCAAATATGTAGAGAAGAAAAAGTAGATTTCAGGTCACCAGGGAATGGAATGTGGGCATTGTGGGGGGTGAAACTGGAGTTTCTGTTTGGAGTGATGCTAAAGTTACTGTAATGTATGGTAGTGATTACACAATATTGTGATTGCAATTAATATCACTGAATCGTACACATGTAAGTGGTTACAATGAGTAATTCTGTGTTGTATACTGTTAAACAATAAAAATTAAACAAAAAATGAGGAAGAAGTAAGTCTGTCACTTCATGTGAAAACAACTGACAGTAGTTTTTGCTGATGGTAAAATTTGAGATTTCAAGAGAAAAGTAGAAATTTGGAAAACTTGTAAAGGCACAGTAAGCTTGAGAACGTCCTAATAATTACAGACCTTTCTGGTAAGGATGTTGGTGATTGTAACAATAATATATATTTTTTATTTGTTAATGTATTCATATTTAAAGATTCACATAACTCGGTGGACAAATAGTTATCAAATGATCAATGTTCAAAATCTTGCAAAAGTAAACACTCATTCAAAGAACAAAATAGACCATCTAATGTCACAGAGTATAACAATGTTAATTGATTTGGTTTCAGATTGTACCTTGTAACAAGCTTTAATAAACGATCATTTGTCAAATTTTGGTGTAGTATCAAAGAATAATGTCCACAATATTCTGAAAAGGCTATTAAAATATCCCTCTTAGTTCCAACTATATACATGTGTGAGACTGAATTTTCTTCAAATACTTCAATCAAAAGTTCATATTGCAACAGATTGAATTCAGAAGCAAATACGAGAATCTAGCTGTCTTCTATTGAGCTAGACATTACAGTGATGTACAAAAATATAAAACACCACCACCCTTCTAATTAACTTTTGGTGAAAATATAATGCTCCCCTTAAAATATGCTATTTATTTTAACATGTAATGTTTTCATTATTATTTTAAATGAATTTATAAATGTTTTAATTTTTAAATTTCTATTGCAGCATAGTGATACAGTTAATTAATTTAAACAAAAGCTGTCTGTTTAGAGTTCTTAACAATTTTTAAGATTACAAAGGGATCTTAGATCAAAAAATTTGAGAACTATTTCTCTAATCATTGTTATATATAGATACAGCTAACATTTTTTTTCAAGCATTTAATTCCTGCCAGGTTTGATTATAAGTTTTTTGTGTGTACTCTCAGCTTATTTAATTCTCACAAAAGTACTATATGTAGCATCATGATCCCCTTTTTAGAGAAATGGAAAATGAGGCTCATTCATCCCAAAGTCACACAGCAAGCAAGTGGAAGAAGTCAGAATTTGAACACAGGTGGTCTGTTTCCATAGTCTTCCCTCCTAACTACTATTCTAAATTGCTCTGCTGTGACTTTGCTTGCTGCCCTAAAGTGGCTTCAATATTTAAGTGAATGTTTATTAGAAATAATTTAAATCAAATATTTAATAGTGTTTTGTTAATTCAGTTTATAATCAGTTTTTAAATGTTAGTGATAATTGAATTTCTCAAATGCACAAGTATTAATTATTTTTTGTGTAAGAAGTGAGTAAAAGATTGAGGGTTTATAGTCTAATGTTTATAGAATGTTAATTGGTGGAATTTTAAAGCTAATGTGTTGTATATTAAACAAAATAGAGAAAGCAGTCTCTGTTTCTCTCCATTCACAAAAGTTGGCTGAGAACAAGTATCGTCCGGATACCAGACAAAACTTTAAAGTGTTGGCAATTCACATAAGAGCCTTGAGCTTTACTTAAATTCAAGTATAGGAACCCTGTTATTTGTGCATCTTTTTGATTTGAGGATGATGATAGTACTTGACTGTGACAGCAGAACTTACTAAGGTATCAAGGATACTTTCTCTAGCAATTGCAGGGAAGGATTACTCTCTTCATTTTTTATCTTTCTCAATCAGTTAAGATTTATGTGGCTTAGGGATCTCTTAATTTAGAATCACTTATAAAACGAAGATACAGACAATCAGGTCAAAATATTTTTGATAAAACTCCAAATGAATTTCTTATTCTTATTAGATTCAGGAGGAAGTATTTAGGTATGAAACACCATGACATCTACAACTTAGTTTCAAACGGTAGAGCAAACAAAACAAAAAACACCGCCCTACGTGTTTATATGAAGAAAGAGAGAGAGACATTTATTGGCCGAATGTAACTATTATTGGTTCTTGGTGGAGGGTGTATGGTTGTTTGTGGTACTATCATTTCAACTTTTCTGTATAAATGAAAATTCTCAAAATAAAACTTTATAACTCCATGTAAAAAGTATGATTAAAAGCTAAAACGAATGTAGAATTTTGAATCTCACTTCTTTTGTACAACTAGCAGTTTTGAGAATTCATTGTGTTCAAGACCAGACTGGGACATATCCCTCCTTGTCAGAGCATTTTAAAATACTTATATTTATTTAGTAAAGGTTGGAAAGCAGTTTTATATAAATAGAAAATATTCTTATTTCTTAAGCTCAAATAAGGGATTTTTTTTTAACCTATGCAATATGATTCTAACACCTACTTAAGGTCTTTTATTTAACAATTTTTCAGCCAATCCTAACTCAGAGATTGGCTATCCTTTATAGTAGTTAAAAGCAGGAGCTCAGATTTCCTTGGTCCTGATATTGTGGGATCTTAGGAAACTCATTTAAACTCTCTCTGCTGCCGTTTCCTAATCTGTAAAACTGAGATAACAGAACCTACCTTTTAAGGAACTTCTGAGAATTCCTTGAATTGATGCATATAAAGATCTTAGAACCCAGCTTGGCAGCATGGTAAGCCTTCAATAAACATAAGCTGTTTTTGTTATAACCAAGTAGTGTTAGGGAGTCACTAATATAAGATATATATGAGTAGAGTTAAAAGGCTTATAAGTAGAACCAGGTATTGCACTCATTGAGTTAAGATTTTCAGTTAAGCCTATCTTCCATCCTCAATGTGTGGTGTGTGGTTTCAGAGTTGGTACGGTTACTCTCAACTCTCAACTTGCTTGTTAGACTTATAAAAATAGTTGAGTGAATAGGTTAACCTAAGCATGGGTTAGCCCCACTCTGTTTGGGGGCGTGGCAGGAATGGGTTGAGCCTACATTTTGCCTGATTTAAGGAGATTTATAGAAAACCTGGGTTCCTACCAACATATTTCTGGTCAATTTTGGTAACAGGGTCTGAGAAGCTGCTGAGCTATCCTATGCCTTACTATCAGGTATAATGCTAAGTGCTTACATACAGTTCCTTGTTTAATTTGTACAACAAATGTATGAAATTGGTTATAGTATACCTAAGTGATTTATGCAGAAAACTTGTACAGAGTCAAGTAATATGCTGCTCAAGGTCACAGAGCTAGTAAGTGGCAGATCTGAGGTTTGAAGCCAGGCTGACCATCTTATACCTGGAAGGCTGTTAGCATCTCTTAACCTTCTTAACTTCAAGGAAAAACATTGAAAAAATTAGATCCATCAACCAGTCTGTTTTAAATACTAGATACAGAGCAGCTGGTCCAATTGGTGAGATTCTGCAGCGATTGACACAAGAGTATGAGCATAACACAGCCTTTGGAGTAAGATATAGTGGGGATTGAATCCTTCACTTGCCAATTTGGTAGTTCAATCTGGGGCTGGTTCTTTAACACTTGTGTGCCCATTTCTTCCTCCGAATATAAAAATGGATGTAATAACGTCTACTTTCCAGTATAGGAGGATTGAATTACTCTATACATAGCATATAGCATATAGCATATAGCATATAGCATATAGTAAGCATTCTACATATAACATCTTTCCCTTATTTACAGGGACTAGTTTTGGTTTGGATACTCAGGTATTAGCCATTTTCCATTTGAGGAGCATTCTCAAGCCCTGTATCCTCTAGGTTTCTGTGAGAGCTGCTCCTCATGGTGAGTGGCAGAACATTCTAGATGATCCCTTAGAGAAATACAATAGAAACTGATATCCACATAAAAGTTACAGTTTGGAGAAAAATATTCCTAGAGCAGTTCTAGGTTCCCACACCGAAGAATAGCCTGCAAATTTCCACAGACGCGAGCATGTTTTCATCCGTGGCAACACTGTGCTCTGGCCCCATCACCCTGCAATCAATTTTTCATCTGAAGTGTTTCCTTCCTAATGATCTTTGTCATTAAGGTAATTTGTTTGATTGGCAGCTTTCTCTTTCCTATTACTGGGTCCTCTGCTAATGATTATTTCCCATCTGGATAAATATGTTCTAAATGGAACCTTTCTTGGAAGAGTAATAACATCCAGTTATGTTTACAACAATTATTTAAAAAATAATGCCTTGTATATTACTTCTTTCCAGAATGGCACCAGATAATCACATTAGTTGAAACTATTAATCATTTTGAATAATTCTTTTTAAAAATGGGAACATTATCAATCATGTGTTAGAACTGGTCAGACTTGGTAACCAGACTTCCTAAAATATTTAACTTGGTGCTATTTGATGGACATTAACTCATTTTGTATCAGATTAAACTATCTTCCTGGGGATAGTTTAAAACTGAAATGAGATTGAACTGACTGAATTAACTGAGAAGTCATTGGATTGGACAGAAGGAGAACCATAACTTGGTATTGTTATATTTATGTTTAGGGAGAAGAGGGAAATTGGTACGGGGGTGATAAAAGGCATTCTCAATGAGTCAGAAAACAACTTAGAGTAGACATGGACCTATAAATAAAATTGACTGACTATAAAATAAAATAGTTGGAGATTATAATGCTTTCATAAGTCCTAAATATGAAAGGGTTGTGTGTCAAAATGCATAAATAAAATACTCATTGCTAAGGAATAGAATACTTAATGGTGGGGGTTTAATCATGTCCTAGCTAAAAAAAAAATGTCACAGTGGGTAAAACTAGAGCTATAACAGTACACTCAATACTTATATGTATTTTCTTCAAATTCACACTTAGATATAAAATGAACATTAATATTCATAATAAACATTATGAGCATTGTGAGACCCTGAAACATCCCAATTTTCTCAGCCTAAGTTATTAAATTCAATAGCATTTGACTGTTATTTTCTGTGTTATTTTTCTTAGTAGGACATAATCAAATGCTAAAAAATACAATATTTCTTGATTCTGTACTATATATGTCTAGCTGACATGTATGATTATTTTATTAGTCTGGATATTTCATTGATAGGAATATGTCATGGTTTCAGCCATACTCTGCATTTTGATTATCCTACACTATCTTATACACTTTTTCATTAAATGAGACAATACAGCAATTTGGGTAGAAGAACATATCCCATTCCAAATCTATCTCAATTTTTATAACATTTTTAGCCGGGGTGAAATCAGACACAAGTGTGGGTATTTTTTCTGTCTGATTTTCCCTAAGGCTGTTTTAATGATGTGTGAGTGGCAAAACTAATTACTTTGTTGTGTCCTTCTCAATTGTGCAAATGAATTGAACCAGCCAGTAAGTTGGCTCCATTTAATTAGCTCCTACTTATTCTGTTTCAGCCATTGTCATTTGTTGGGAAGTGAGATTACAGAAACCAGCTCTCCTATGAAGTGGAACACTGCCAACTCTTTTGGGGGAATATAAATTCTATCACAGTTATATCCAAAATCTATTATTAATAAAACCTTGCACTTTTGGCTTCAGCCTGCAGCAGGCATTTATGAACAGGTCAGAAAACGAAGGGTGGAAATTGAAACACTGGGTATTTAATTACAGCTGTACAAATGGTAGCACTATAGTTACAGAATTGTTAAAAATCAATTAAGGAAGGTCACCACCTGATCTCCCTGCACATAATCTTTTTAATTAGGTAGTCTGCTTCTGAAATAAAATGTTTCTAGGTCCTGAGACTTTTTAACAGCATGCCATTTTCCATAGAAGGTATAATCCAGAGAATTCTTGGGCCCTGTTGTTGCCAAAGTATATGTATCAGAAATAATTGTACTGCTTTGCACCAATTTGTATAATCTCTAACCCAGGCTTGTTGGAAAAACTCACCTTGTATACTTCCAAAATTTAGTACAAGTTTGGCAGATGGCATGAAAACTATTGAGCATTTTATAATTTTTTAAATTTTGTATGCTCAGTAACAGAAATTTTACTAATAATTCTGCAATCGAGAAAAAATCCTCCATTGAAATGTGTCAAATTCAGTTTCTAAAATCTTTAAATTATAGGAAGAATTTTGGATTTTGTTTCTACTTTTTAGAGAAATCTAGCATATGCAATGAAGCCTGTTGTGATTCTTTAACAAGAGCACTATGTATTATACTATTTGTTATAAGTAGAAGATGGGAAATTCCCTGAAGCAGAAAGCATCTTTTGGAAAATATTCTAGTAAGAGACTTTTAAAATTGTGTTGTTGGTGTCAGTAGCACTTCTATTTGTAATAATCCCACCATTCACTTAGTGATCACTGAATTTCAGCATTTTATACCTATTAGCCCATTTAATAGTCACAGAACTCTTATGAGAATGATATTAATATTCTCATTTTATAGATGAAAAATGGAAACTCAGAGAGTCTGGGTAACTTGAGTAAGTAGTTATATAGGCTTCAAAGTGAAAAAAATCAGTGATTTCCCGAGAATGGTTAGTCTGTTTGATTTCACTATAAATCTTTTGTTGAATGAGGGGAATAATTTTGTGAATGAATGAACTCAATTTCAAACTCACTGAGTCTTACATCATGAACACAAAGGAAATTATAAAATGCTTTTTAAGCTACTTTAGCAACATTGTATGTAAAAAGAAGATACATATTGATGCCATCATCCATTAAGGGGGGAGAAAGCAAAGGAACTCTGTTTAACAAAGTCTAGTCAACTTAATTCAAATTAATTCACACTTCCAATTATACTGTTTTTTAACTCTCTACAAATTAAAACTTTCAAACATATGGAAAATAGGTCATAAAACAACTCTCATAAATCCATTACCTAGTTTCAACAAGTGTTAACATTTTGCCATATTTGCTTCTTTCATTGTTTTGCTGAATTATTTTAAAGTAAGTTAGATATGACATCTCAAACCCAAGGTATGAACTCTAAAATAAGCACATTTCCTACCATTACATACCACCAAACAGTATCAGTAACCCAACAAAATGAACAATAATTCTTAATATCATTTAATATCCATTCTATTTTTGAATGTCATTAAAATGCCTTTTTAAATTTTGTTTAAACCAAAGATCCTATTATAGTAAGGCATTGCTTTTAGTTATTATATTTCTTTGGTCTCTTTAAAGACCTCTACCCCTCACCAGCCCATCTTTTTTTATAACATTGAAAAAAGACATTATGACATTGAATAGAAGGTCATGCCCATTGTTTGTTTGTTTGTTTGACTATTTACTACCTGTGTTTCAGAGTGCCATCTAACCAGTTTCTCTAGCTCCAGTATTACTGATAAACAAGAAGTTATATTCAACATGGATTGCATTTCATCTGGATGCCCACAAAGTCTGATTGTCCTATTATCAGCTTCTGATACCTCTATGGTCAATTTGTGTTTTCCCTTCCACACCTGGATCTTGCTGTGGAAAATGCAACTTGGGGCAATAAATTTCTAACTTTGAGTTTCATGTTAATCTCTCCACATTAATCTCTCAACTCATACCATATTTATTCTATTCTACATTTACACTAGCTTAACACACAATTCTGAGATTTAAAATAGGAGAAATACTCCCAATTCTTTTTGGCCATATTCTTGTTTGAAAAATGGGGGGTGGTGGCTGTATGGCCCAATTGGTAGGGCTCCAGTTTGCCACATGGGAGGCCCCGGGGGTTCAGTCCCAGGGCCTCCTCGGATGGGCGGACCGCCTGGAGAGGGCAAGCCAACATGGGCGGGGCATGCCGCCGCAGGCAGGGGCGAGCCCCCGTGGGTGGGCAAAAAGGTGGGCCCCGCGGGCAGGGGTGGGCCCCTGCGAGCAAGGGCGAGCCCCCACAAGCGGGTGGGCTGCTGCGCCAGTGGGCTGGCTTAGCGGGTCCCCCCAGCCGGGAGAGACAAGCGGACACAGAGGAACGTGGAGAAAGATGAACATGGCAAGAACAAGCAAAAAAGGGGGGGATGTATAATAAATAAAAAAATCTTTAAAAAAAAAAAAGAAAAGAAAAATGGGAAACTGCTAATAATGCTTGAGGGTTTGCAAGCTAGAAGTTCTCTCAGGAAAGCAGAAGACTCAAAGTAATCCTTCCCTATGGGTTTATTTTAAAAGAACTTAATATCCTCTCTCTTCCTAATTGCATAAAGTAGGAAAAGTAGGATGTGCTTCTGGAGAACTTATAAGGGCAGATGTTGCTGCTTTAGTGAGTTAAGGTGTTTGGTAGAAAACATCTAGCAGTGGCTCTTGCCTCAGTCAGATGAGCTCTGCCTTTATCTGTTTTGTGTTGGACTTTTGATTCTATGTAAGATTTTGTTGGTATAAACAGAGCATGTAAAAGCATATCAACAAATAACCCACACTACACAAAAAAGTGCCACGACTCATCTACCCTGATGTTGCTGTGACACATGGCGTAAGGTCTAAGAACAAGCCTGGTAGCATTGCTCCTGGAGAAGAAGCTGCAGTCCTGATCACTGTAGCAACTATCAAGACAGCCAAGTTTGGCTTGCTAGTGTAACTTATGGGCATGGCCCAGCAAAAATTCTTCCTGCCTAAAATTAGGACTCTCCTTTATCCTGCCTTAAGGCTGTGGCAGGGATTATTTGCCCTGAGAAAATAAGGGATGCCATGACTATAGAGCACCCAGAAATCTTGAAGACATCCTTTGATGCAACCATTTTAACAGTGTAGCCAGGATGCTACTTACTCTAGGAGGAAGGCAAGCCTTCTAGCCTCTGAAATCATGAGCCACTAAGTTTATGTTGTTAACCAACCCATAGTATGGTATTTGGCTTAGGAGCCTGGAAACTAAAACAGGGTATTATGGTTGTACATCAAATCAGCAGGGAATTTTCTCTTTAGTAAAACAAACAAACAAACAAAACAACAACAAAGAAACAACCAACCAAAAAACTGGTAGATCCCTAGAGTAAAAAGAATATAAATAACTTTCTCTATATTAAATATCTAAATATAAAATCAAAAGTAGGAAGGAATACTAGATAATACAGGAGAATGACTTTCTAATTTGGGGGTGGAGAAAGCTTTTCCCAAGACATAAAATGGAAATTACAAAGGACAGCTTTGACTGTAGAAAATGTAAAATATTTATATGCATAAAATAGCATAAGTAAAGTTTTAGGAGAAACAGCAGATTAGGGGAAAAAACCTACCACATATATAATATACAGAGGATAAGCATTCAGAATATACAAGAAGGTGCATGAGTCATTAAAAATTTAAAGTAGGGGAGCAGATGTGGCTCTGTGGTTGAGCCTCAGCTTCCCACATATAAGGTCCTGGGCACAATCCCTGCCCTGGTACTTCAAAAAAAAAATTAAGGTAAACAATTCAGTACTTAAAGGATGAAATAAAAATTGGTAATAAAGACTTGGGAATATGCTCAATGTCACTATAGCTTTTGGTTAAAATAAACTTGTAGGGTAAAGCAACTTAAACTAATGAACTGTACATGTTACATATGCGGTGTTCATCAGAAGTGAGATTATGTACACATAATGGAACACTCTGTAAAGGACAGAATGGGGAACACCTCCATGTACTGGCAAAAACCAGTGCCATGGTATAATATTGAGAGGGGGAAGAAGCTAGTTATAGGATATACCTTTGTTTTGTTTAAAAGAAAAACACAACTCTGTGCGTATTTGTGTGTATGTGCACATAGTCACACAGGTAAAGAGACACCTTGGAATCAGGAAGCAAAGAATGCAGGAGGCCATTTCATTCTTTACTTGGGACAGGGACAAAAGAATTTATAAACAATCCCAGTCGTCTCTCATCAATGTTTCCTTCCTTCCAAGGAAAAGTCTTTTGTTTAGTTTGTTTATTTTGTTTTTTTGTTGTTGTTGTTGTTGATTATTCAAGATAAACACCATGGGAGAATGAAAACTCTTTAACATTAGACAGAAAAACTGACAAGTGAGATTCCAGAGAGGAGAAAATTAGATCTGGAAGATGGGAGGAGGGAAAAGGGTGGGAATTTGAAAAATACATATATGTATATATTTCCCTTGAGAGTATATAGAAGGATAAATTCATCAGGAGGACCTTGGACATCTCTAGTGCAACACCGTGCTCAGATTGGCCATAGAGCTGTTCAATTTAGATGTGTTGTATACTTTATATATTGTTTTGTTTTTTTTTAGTACTGGGGCCAATGATTGAACCCAGGATTTTGTATGTGGGAAGCTGGCACTCAACCACTGAGCCACATTGGCTTCCCCCTTTATAAACTTTTGAATGTATTATTTTTCCAATGAGCTTATCATTTTTTTAAAAAAAAAAGATTTATTCATTTACTTTTTATCCATTTTTAACCTCCCCATTTTCTGGGCAATTCTCTGTGTCCATTATCTACCCTCTAGTCTCATCCTTCTCCTCCTGTCTTCCCTGGGATTCGATCCTGAGGTCCTCCAATGTGGGAGAGAGGCATTCTGCCACCTACACCACCAGAGTTCCTGGTTTTTCGATGTGTCTCGTCTTGGCTCTCCCTTGTGTCACTCTCCTGTTATGTCATCATTTTGCTGCATGCAGCGCACCCCTGCATGGGGCCTGTTGGCGTACCCGCTCACAAGGCCTGATGGCACACCCGCACATGGGGCCTGGCGGTGGGGCCTGGCAGTGCACCCATGCGTGGGGCCTGGTAGCCTGCGCGTCTTCTGTATTTTTCTTTATTTTACCGGGAGGTC